>MU187193.1:323-78344 GCA_016904865.1 Pissodes strobi | reverse complement strand
AATTTTGAGGAATTCTAATCGAACTGCAGTCTTATTTACCTCTAATATATCCGAAACTTCATGCTGTTCTTGAATTGATCTTGACATGATTGCTTTCCAAAACGATTGTATCGATTCTTTCAATCGCTGAGAGCTTGACGATAGCGTCCACCTAGTTTTTCTCCCCCCTGATTCCTGGATGGACTCCTTTAGTTTAAAGAACTCATGCTGTCCGAATTTCTTGAAGTAATTCTTTTGTTTTGTGGTAGAGGTTTAATGATCTTAAGTTGTTTGGCTGAAAACTATAAGTTTTTAGCTGCCTTAAGCCTAGCTTCTAAATCTTCTCCGAAAAGCCGCTCGCCTCTAGGAGAGTCAATTAAGGTTTCTTTCCATTCCTTATAAGATTGTCAGCTCTTTCCTTGATCCAGAGTATGATGAACATCTAATAAAAGCCGTCCTACATCACTTGATTCTTCAATTAAGTCTGCATTCCCTTCTCCTCCATACTTAAATGAATCTGAAATGACAAACCCAATTTGCCGATTGACTAGCTTTAACTAGTTTGTTGGTTAATAAAACGGGTGGCTCTTTTAGCTACCGAATCCATAACCGCTTGTTTTACTACAGCATTAAGCTTTGGAGCACCAAAATTATGTGCATTTTCTGAAGGAGAGTACTTTCTTAAAATGTCATCTTTTTATCGGCTTCTAAGCCTTTTTTAATAATACACTTCCACCTTTCAGCCACCTCCGGTTGAATAGCGAGGCCTTTTGTCTCTGGCAACTCTACTTCATTGCCGAGAGCTATGCATGTCTTCATTCGACCCACCATTATTATTATTATTATTATTATTATTATTATTATTATTATTATTACTATTATTATTATTATTATTATTATTATTATTATTATTATTATTATCCTGCTCCACGTCTGAAAAGAAAGTAGATAATCTCGACTTCACTATTAGTGGATCCGAGATTTCTCATTTCTTTCGATTCGCTAGAAATGAATATACTACGTATTTACTATTTTTCGAGGCGTGACCGAATATAATGTTTATTTTAATCCTTAACTTTATAGCTTTAGTTTGGGTTAGTTTAAAATCACGTTTCGACACGATTGTTAAACTGTAAACTATAATTTATTGGTGTCAAGATACATACATTAACAACATTATATAGTATAGCACCTAAAAGACAAAAGAAGACAAGCTCACAAGTGAAACCATATACATACAATTAAAACTGTGTGTGTTGTAAAACGCCTCAGAGCAGACTAGACTTTTAACTGCTTTTTTAAATGATTTAATGGGTAGATTTTTTATATCTGTTGGTAACTCATTAAAGAGCTTAACAGCTATAAACTCCGGTCGATTCTGGCACTTAGACAGGCGACAATATGCATGTACAATATCATGGGAGTGTCTGGTTTCGTAATCGTGGATATTACTATGGGACAAAAATTGGTGTTCAAACTTTTTTACATAGAGTACACACTCCATAATATACACTGATACCTACTCTCCCAGGTACATTTAATTTTTTGAAGGCTGGCCTGCAGTCATCCCTGAACCCCAGATCTGCTAGGATCCCAATAGCCCTGCGCTGCAGAGAAAACAATCTTGCAGCAGCGGGTGCACCTCCACAAGCCAGAATATCATATGTCATGACTGAGTGAAAGAGGCCATATTAAGCACTCAACAATGTTGTGCGCGATACACAGTCACGGAGATTTCTCAGCAAAGACACAATGCTCCTCAATCTTCCTGAAACTTCCTCTGGATGAATGCCCCATGTAAGTTTTGAATCAAAATACAATCCCAAAAATTTGACTTTAGGTGGATTTGTCACTGCAAAAGCTCTAGTTTCTCTCAGAGAGAAGATCTTTTTCTGGGTCTTATCTTTATTAAGCATTAACTTGTTGGCATTGAACCATTCTTCTGCTTCAGATTGTGCCTCACACGCCCTCCTCATCAAACCTTCCAAATCATCATCATGAATTGTGAGAGTAGTATCATCCGCAAACAATATATATAGAGCAAGCCGGCACATTGGCAGGTCATTTATAAAAATCAGAAGCAAAATGGTTCCCAGAACACACTCTCTGAGGATGATACCCCTCCCACCCTCACTGTCTGTGTGCGTTCAACAAGATAAGACTTAAGAAGTGCTATGCTGTTTTCTGAAAAACTGTAAAATTTTAGTTTTTTTAATAGAAGGTCGTGTGGGACACAATCGAAAGCTTTGCTAAGGTCACAAAAAAGTGCAACAACATGTTTACGACTCTCAAAGGTATCCATTATTTCAGAAAGAAGACCAAGGGCTGCTAGAACTGTCCTCCTCCCCCCCCCCCTGAATAAAAATTGACTATTAGAGAATAGGTTGTTTTTCTCAAGGAATTCAGTTATCTTATATGCCATGCTTTTCTCAAGTATCTTCGACAAAATTGGCAATAGTGAGATGGGTCGATAATTAGAAATATCCTGCTTATCGCCCTTTTTAAGTATTGGAGTGATTACAGCTTTCTTTAGAGAGTTTGGAAACGTATTTTCCTTAAAGCACATATTTATTAACTTTGCCAAAGGAACCAGAATATATTTTTTATGGTTTTAATAAGTTGTACATTAAGTTGATAAATATCCCAACGCTTTTTATTTTTTAGACTTTCTATAACCTCTCTTACAAAATTGTAGCTAACTAAGAAAACTGTTCCTGGTTGCCAGCCAGCATTTCTAGCTTCTCAAGAGGATCCAAATTCGTTTCTGGGATATTTTCAATTATATTTTCAAGGATGTTTAAGAAAAAAGAATTAAAATCTTCAGGATTTATATTGGGCACTGTATCGGATTTGCTTGAGTTTACTCTGCGACTGTTAATGATATTCCACATATCCCTGCTTGGGTTTTTTGAGTTTGCAATTAAGTTATCATTTGCTTCTTTTTTTGCTTTTTTAATAGCCTGATTATAAACTTTTTTCAAATTTTTGTACTCTTCTCTGCTAGCAGGAGTGTTATACTTTTGTCGCACTTCTGCTATAAAATTTAAGTGCTCCCTCATACCACGCAAGACATCATTGAACCAGTTAACTTTATGTGGTTGATTAAGCTTTGAATAGTAGATTTTTTCAAGGAATGAATGCAAGTAAGCATCTTGAAGTTTGTTAATAAAAATTTTATACTTTTCGTCAAGAAAGAGGTTGGATGAAATAAAATCCCAAGAGCAAGATTCAACAATATTGTAAAATTTGTGACTGCCTTGTTGTGTAATAGGCCTAAAAATATTTTTACAGTTTTCTTTCTTCTCAGTGTTTAGATTTAAATTAAGAGTAAGTACCTGCCCAATATGGTCAGAAAGGTGCAGATCCACCGTTTCTCCAAATGAGTTTGGAAGGTTGACAAAGATGTTGTCCAGGCAGGCTTCTCCTCTTGTACATTCATATATCATGGGTTGAAAGCCATATGTGCCCAGTGTATCACAAAGTTGGCTGCCATTGGCCTCTTTGGTCCCAAAATGCACATTAAAGTCACCTGCCAGGACAGCATCCCTCCCTCCAAGGTGTTCGACTATACACTCTACTGCCTCCATGAAGTACCAAATTCGCCAGAGGGTGACCTATAAAAAGACATTACCAAAATATTGTGAGCTTTTAAAAGTATACAAAATGTTTCAATATGCTTCTCTTTATTTATATTATCAACCATTGTAATTGGATCGAATTCCAAGTTTTCTTTTAGCAGGATACAGGTTCCGCCTCCATCTAAGTCGCTTCTAGCAAAAAAGGCCCCCGTTATGTATCCTTCCATTTTAAGAGCAGTTATTCCATCCTTCTTCAGCCAGTGTTCAGTGATAATTATGACATCATAATTCCTAGTTGTTGCAATTAAATCTAGTTCATTTATCTTATTTCTTAGTGAGCCGACATTATAATGTAGAATCTTCAGATATGTCCCATCTACTTGTTTCTGTAGCTTGGCCATTTTAGGTGTAATAAATGATTAATATTAATACCCTTTGGCCAACCATTTTTTTGTCTTGCTCCAAAACTCGGATTTTGAACGATGCAAACATATTATCTTTCCGGGTCTTCATCTGCTCACAAATACATTCTTGTGACCCTCTGCGTTTAACGAACTCCTGGATTTCTGCAGTTGTTGTATTTTTCTCGAGGCACGGGACAAATATTCATGAATATTTTTTGCTACTCCCAACTCGCATGCATCACTTGTTCCTTTAATAGGTTCAGGTCTGTTCCGTGCAGCAGTTTTATTATGTCTGCAGTTTCCATCGACTGGAGCTGATCCCTTGTTACTGATCCTTCCGTTAGACCTCTTGCTTCTAATAGTCTGCCAAGCTGAGTCCTCATTTTTCTCCGATTTATCATTGTCCGGTACCTTGTGCTTGGTTTTTACGTTGGAACCTTCCGGAATTTCCGTAGTTTGGGAAGCATTTTCCACTTTTCCCGCCGCTTTTCCGGTATTTGTTGTTGTATTGATGTTGGCAATAGTGTCAATGTCAACCACTGAATTTTTTGACGTTTTTGGTTGATTAGGCCTACTTTCAATTTAGGGTTTCGACAATGAAAACCTCTTCCTCTGACATATTATTGTCATCAAGCAGCTGATTTTTAGGAACCTCATCGTCATTGGTGTTCAACGTTGCCAAACTGCACTGAACTTCCGACTCGATGGTTTTCTTTTGGAGTTTAGTTGTCGTTTGTAGTTTTTCTTCCAGAAAATCATTATTTCTCGCTAGAGCCTTACTTTTCTCGATCAGTTCCATTACAAGGACACGAAACAGGAGCTCATTTTGTACCTCAGGTTTGGATACGTCAAGATTTGAGGTTAGGTAGTCGTCGGCACATTCTTGGCATAGAAGTCTTGAATTATACAAAATAGTGACGCCATTTGCCCAGTCTCTGCTTACACACGAGTCGTGGTAGCACTTTCCGCACCCTACACAGGTCTTTACTTTAAAAATTTTGGTTTTACAACAAAAATAAGTCGATTTTTGATCGGCTTCACTTTTACACGGTTTCTTTGGTGCCATGTTGCCACGTCTCGTTGCAATTATTTCAAGAGCCTAGTTTTGCCACATTGCCCGCTTAGTATCAAATAAGTAGTAGCATTACTTATCTCAGAATTATTACGTTTCTTTTTGCATGGCGCCGTTTTGTTGCCTTATTGGCACCAGGCGACTGTAAACGTATCAAAAAATTACGTCTGTGAATTATTCTCTTATAGATATGTCTTTTTCTATGTGAATATGGCTAGCACTAGTAGAAGTTGTGGTAAAAGTCGTAAAAATCGCCATTTATTAAAATTGGGAGAGCTTGAACCTTATAAGTTAACAGCGCCACTAAAGAACTAAAATCTGCAAATTTGAATTAAATTGATGAATTAGGTGAAAATGATGAATATTTTAGTGGACATGCTACAAGTTCTGAGGAAGAAGCTGAGGATGATAATATTGTTGACTGTGGTGGCGAGTGGCGATGAAGAATGTTCCCTGCAAAAGACAGACAGTTTAAATTATCTAAATATCCCAGCTACAAAAACTAAGAAGCATAACATAATTCTGCATTTACCTGGAACTGTAGGTTATTTTTCAATAATGAAATCATTCATAATATAACGTAAAGCACCAATATTTTTATTAGGGGAAAAGTACTGAAATTATTTCAAAGGGAAGGAGAAGCTCACAACGTTACCGATATTGAAATGAACGCTCAACTCGGATTCCATCTTAGGTTTGGGTTTTTAAAATCTTCTCACCTCAATTTTGCTACATATTACATCGGCCATGAATTTTTCTTGTCAGGTATGAGTTATAAACGATTTTTTTTCTTGTACACTGTGCTAGATTTGATGATATCTGCACTAGAAAAGAGCGAATCCAGAGACACAATTTACTTATTCATTGGTTGTTTGATAGATTTATGAAAACGTGCTCCACGTTGTTTCATGCAGCTGAATACGTAACGATTGATAAACAGCTTCTTTTTATGGCAGTGACGTACACACTAAATAGAGATCATATGGCACTCGGCGTGCGGTGTGTGTGAGAAAATGTTGATTGACACTGTTCCTGAACAACTGTAGGTTTTAATTTGGGGAAAACAGATGCCCTGGGAGTGAGTTCCACAGCGATGCAGTGCGCAGACAAAGAAGTCTTTTGTAAAGCGATGTTCTAGGTATTTCCAGTTGTACGACGAACAGGTGCGCTCTTGCCGGCTGCCGTGAATGTCTGACAGGCGTTGCTGAAAGCGGGATGAGCCGCCGTCAAATTCCTGGGAAAACCTGCTGTGAAAATATCTGTAAAACTCTACCACATGTCTGCGGTGTTCCAGACTATCCAGATCCCAGGTCAACTCCGGGTCGCCGACGAGACGCACAGCTCTCTTCTGAATGGGATTCAGCAGCAGGGTATCCTTAAGTGCCACTCCAGATGTGTAAGCAGGATTCTAAGCACGGTCTTATTTGCACTTTGTAGAGTAAGAGCAGCTGCTGCGGTGTATGCAGTTTTTTGTTGCGACTGCATATTGCTGTTGACCAAAACACCCACTATCCGATTGACGAGGATAAAAGAATGGTCGATCCTGCCATAATGATGTTTGGACCCGCCGTTTGGCTTTCGGGGAAAACTTTTGCTGCATTGAACTAGACCAAATTTCTGTCACGCCAAGTTCAAACTTTGTCCAAATCTTCATTAATTGTTGTAATCTGCTCCTGTCCGCGGTTATAAGTCTCAGTCGCTGATAAATGTTTTTCTGATCTAAATAAAATGCTGTAAACAAGATTTTTGGCTTTGGTCAGCATGTTTTTAATATAGATGAGGAAGATGTCGAGCCAAGGAAAATCTAGGTAGAACTTTCTTAGATCGTCCCAATTTGCATAATTGTAATGCCAGATTTTACGAGGCAATGGTGGATCTTTCTATAGGAGTGGCAGTTCACAAACCGTTGTAATAAGTTTGTGGTCAGAGGCACCTAATGACGGGCCAACTGTTATTTTGTACTGGTCAGGATTTGTGATTAGAAAACGATCCAGGAGGGCGGTAAATTTGCCCCTTTGTGATCCGAGTTGGTTCGTCTACAAGTTGAGGAAGTCCGCAGTTGATTGCAAGTATCTCAGCTGCTCTACCTTCATTGTCGGTCTTGTCGTGAAGTTGAGCCCGTCGGTGTTGGGGGCATTGAAATCTCCCAGAACGATTATTGTCGGATTTCGAGGTCATTGTAATTTTCGATAGATTTTGCCCTCCAATAGAATAAATTTGTTCACAATTTCTATATTAGACTAGAGTATGTCCTCTAAAAAAAAAGAAGGAAATAAATAATTACCTGAATATTTTCAACCTCAGAAGGGAAAGCAAGTTCATTCAATTTTTTGTTCATACAAGAGACTGCACATTAATATCTTATGTTCCGTCAAAGAATAACTCAGTGATACTGCTGTCGATATTGCATAATGATCAAGGAATTGTTCCAGGCAGTGATGAGAAACTAAAAATATGCGCTACATAAAACATTGGAAAAAAGACCAGTTGCTATTTTCTTTCACCTTATAAATGTGGCGGCGTTAATTTCGGGGTAATATAGTATGTGTCCAATGCTGGAAAATCAATTGAAAGAAGTTGATTTTTGAAGCAACTTGCGAACGATTTGTTAAAACTGTTCAAAGTGGGAAGGATGAACGACATGCAAATTGCAATAGACATATGAAAGCATGTTAGAGAGGAACTAAGCTGCTATCCATTTGCTTTCGAGCGATCTCTAGTTTTTAATGGTTAAGAAAAAATTTCAAATGTTGGATTTCTTAAAACTGTCAAAAATTTGAATATACAAGGGTGACCAGACGATGATTTTTGCTCCAATTTAAATAGCCTGTAACTTTCATAGCAATTTTTTCAAATTTTGTCACTGTTCATCAATTGAATCACTGGTCCATGGCAAAGAAAGTAATCTGTCAAATTTTTGATATCTGCTATATTTTAAGAGATGCCGATTTTTTTGTAAAACCTTGCTTTTTTCAACCTTATGGTAGTTAGACCACATTGTGCGTTGTATCGGACAAACTTTGTATGTGATTATTATACGTTACGAGAAGCTTGTTTATAATCACTTATATGTCTATGGTTTATGAGTATTTCATAATTTTTCACGATTATTTTGCATTGGAAAGTACTCGCTCGCAAAATCAAACACTGATACTTAATTTTGAGGGTTTTCAAAATAAGTTTAATTTTAGGAATAGTGTTTTAGACTGTATTAAAAATAAATAAATAAAATTAGAAATAAATAAATAAAATGTGTCCAAAAATTAAATTAAAAAATTATAATTTAAAAAAAAAATAGACACTGTAAAATATACATGTAGGTACAGTGCAATATTAAAAAATAAAAAATGTGAAAAAAAATTGCTTAATCTAGAGGCGAGTACTTTTCAATACAAAACAATCGGGAAAAATTGTGAGATACTCATAAACCATAGTATAAATGATTATAAGTACGCACATCACAACATTTAGGTAGGATTTTTTTTACTGAACATGAACATGCTTTTCGTAAGGTATAATGATAATCACTTATAAAGTTTGCACGATACAATGCACAGTGGGGTATAGCTACCAAAAGTTGAAAAAAATCAAGATTTTACAAAAAATCGCTCGCTTAAAATAAAACCGATATCAAAAATTTGACAAACTGCTTTCTTTGCTATGAACCAGTGATTCAATTGACGTACAATGACAAAATTTTTAAAAAAATATTGTGAAAATTACATGCTATTGAAATTGCAGCAAAAATCACAGTCTTCTTGATATATAAAATTTTGACAGTTTAAAAAATCCAGCATTGGAAGTTTTTTGTTAAGGGACAAATCTATCAACCACAAAAATCTAGAGATCGATATCATGTCTGGTTAAGAAAATATTTATTTTTAAATTTAGGCTAAATTTTCCTTGCTCGAAAACAAATGGCCAGCAGTTTAGAACAGCCACAACCAGTAGAACGACAACAAAGTATTGGCAACAGCAAAAGATGTATTTTTTTCCACAATGGAAAAATAGATTCTCCAAACATATATATTCTGTGTGCCATAAGAATATTTGTAGAGCATTTCAAATTATTGTTGTCTTGAACGTTGTAATGAAGATGAATAATCCGTTGCGATTTAATATGCTTGGTAAACATTAACTTTTTTTTATACGTCTTATTTTTAATTTTTTGTGTAAATTTTATTTTCATTTAACGAAAAATGGCAGTACTTATCCATGGACAAACTTATAGCTAAAATTTTAAGCAGTAAATATGCACGAAAAATATAAATAACATCGCTTTGTTGCTTCAGATATAGTGGACAGTGGCGTAGCTACCGGGTGGGCCAGGGGGGGCAAGGCCCCACGGCGCCAAGAGAAATTAGGCGCCGCTAACAAAGCTCATAAGCTTTGCTGAGTTTTTAAATTAATTAAATTATAATACAATCAAAGATCAAAGAGAAAAATATGTATTAAACTTTTTACCCAACCAATACAGTTTGTGTCAGGTATTTATTATTTATTCTATGTGGAATAAAAGAATATATCCCGGCGACTTATTTAGACATCCTCGCATACAATGGCACCAGGGTGCTGAAATCGGTTAGGTTTTGTAAGCGTTTGTAGCGCTACAAAAGCTCACTGATTTGGGCACCTGGTACACGCTGTTATATAATATTTCACTTTTCGCATGGCCCTCCGCTCGCTACGGGGGCTCCAGAAAAGAAAACTAACCAGGTGCTAACCCATACTAACCCAAGACATGCCCAAAATCAAGAAAAAAACTGTTTAGAAACCTAACCTAAAAAAATAAAAAAGCAACGGGGTTTAAACCCGGGCCGCCGATAGCCAAAGTTCACTGATTTGGGCACCTGGAATACGCTGTTATATAATATTTCACTTTTCGCATGGCCCGAAAACGCATGTTTAGAAACTTAATCTAAAAAAAAAAATAAAAAAAGCAACGGGGTTTGAACCCAGGCCGCCGATAGCCGCAGAATTGAGACCTAGCCATCGCATCGTGAAGACATGGCGCGATTAGGTGCCCAAATCAGTGAGCTTTTGTAGCGCTACAGACGCTTATACAACTTAACCGATTTTAGCGCCCTGGTGCCGTCGTATATTAGGATGTGTAAATATGCAGCCCGGCGCGGCGGCATTTGGTACATGCAAATTTGTAAAAACGCTGCGTAAGGCGGCATGTGAGTTCAAAGACAAAAATTTCGAAAATTTCGGTCGTTAAAAGTCTGTGTTTTTCTGAGTTTCGTATTTAGGAGGTACCATTAGCCAGACAAGTCTAAATAACCGGAAAATGAATTTGTCCAAAAATTTATTTTGATCAAATAATCTACCAATTTACTTCGATTTAAAACCGAAGAAAGACATCAATGTTTAATTACTTAATTAAGGTTACAGATGTTTAGTTTACGTTTATATTTAAATATGTATGTATCTGTTGATTAGTTGCCGTTTATATATTTTATATTCATATTCCTGTAAATAAAAAAAGCGTGTGCACTATGGGCGCATATCAGATGTGAAACTTCTTAAACTTAAACGCCCTAGCCTGGGATATGGTTAAAAAGTAGTTTTTTTTAAATATATCACTCAATCATCATGGTCCTCTCCTCTGATGGCACCAGGTTCAGTAGGTTTCGGTTGGTTGTCAAGAATTAACAAAAAGGGAAAGCCTAAATGAAAAAAAAAATATTCTCCATAAAAGTTTCGCTTATGTCTTGACAAGGTAATAGAGCAAACCTCATATTTTTATCTTGTAAACTAACAAAGATATCACAATAATTATACGCTCTAGCCTTATACATATACCTTAACGGATTTGGTTAAAAAGTTGTTTTTTTAAATATATCACTCAATTAACAAAAAGGGAAGGCCTAAATGAAAAAACTATTCTTCATAAAAGTTTCGCTTATGTCTTGACAAGGTAATAGTGCAAACCGCATATTTTTTTTGTCTTGTAAACTAACAAAGATATCACAATAAATGTCCGTGACCGTTTTCCGTTCCCTGCCAGCTCGCCCGTGGTGTGTCGGGATCGCGATCTTCAAATTTTACTCCCGGCGTGTCACTTTAAAAATATACGTTTAATATTATGATGTATTATTTTTTTATTAATTTGCGTATATACACAAAATATAGATTTTTTAGGCACCAGCGGATAGGCTTGCCCCCCGGCGCCCACATTTCTAGCTACGCCACTGGGATCCACGCCCCTTAGAGGGTTGCCACAAATCCAATTATAGGTTTAAAAAGGATTATAGGTCGAATTCAAATTCAAATTATTTATTGGTGCGACATACAAAAATATTTACACAAGTCAAAAATCCAATAGTCATAAAAATATTTAAGATATTTAATATAAAAGATTTAAAATAAAAGACTTTTAGAAACAAGTAAGCACAATTAAAATATTAAAATATGTATATGTAAGACAACATTATTAAAATTCCTAAGATTTACAGATACGTTTAAAGTATATGACACAATTTTACATAAGACAAACATGTACAGATCCGAAAGTCAGTCATCGGGCCACTTCCCATGAAATAAAGTCACCGACCGAGTAAAATGCACTGCTGAGGAGAAAAAGTTTAACTTTAGCTCTTTAGCTCTGAAGGAAGCCATGGGAAGTTCCTTTATAGAGTTAGGAGTTTTATTAAAAAAGTGAATACCCAAGAATCCTGACAGCGTTTTAACCTCCAGTTATTTAGTATAAGGTTCCGCTTGTTACGTGTGTCATGGCTGTGGACAGAGTCGTGCCGCGTATACTGGTTAATGTTTGCCCTAATGTGGCATAGAGTTTCAAGAATGAAAACCGATGGCAAGGTTAGTATTCTAAGCCGTCTGAATGCCTCCTTGCAGTCATCCCTATAGCCCAGGCCATCTATGATTCGCACTGCCCTTCTTTGGAGACCGAAGACCCTCTCTGCCCCCGCACCATGTCCCCAAGCAGTTATAGCATAGGACAGGTGCGAGTGGAAGAGAGAGAAATAGGCCTGCCGGAGGACACCGGTAGAAACACACTCATTCAGGTTGCGTAACACGTAGATGTTTTCCCTTGATTTTTTTGTAAGCTATTCTGCATGAGAATCCCAGAGTAGCCTACAGTCCAGATTAACGCCAAGAAATTTTGCAGACGTTACCAGGTCGCTCCGTATTTCGCGAGTAGAGAATACCATGGACTGAGTTTTATCTACATTGAGAAAAAGTAGATTAGAGCTAAACCAAGCCTCCGCCCTTTCCTGTGCCTCCCGTGACCTTGCCCTAGCCTCCACCAAGCTCCCGTGATTATTGGCAATGATGGTGTCATCCGCAAATAGAACGTAGCTCGATGTAGGGTCAAACGCAGGTAGATCATTAATATAAAGTAAAAATAGGAGCGGTCCAAGGACCGATCCTTGTGGTACACCCACAGTCACGGTACCCTCCACTGACTCAACCCCATGAACTTTAACCCTCTGAGTTCAGTTGTTGAGGTTAGGGTGTCCTCATCGACCGCACACACTAGTCGGGTTTTATCTACGATTTTGACTCTATTTTCCCAGTCTCTAACAGCGCACGATTTATGGTAGACTTTTCCACATATTATGTAAACAAGAACACTTGTATATTTAGATTTACAACAAGTTAATTTGATTTTTTCGTCAGACGTACTAATTCGCGTAACTTCATTCGCCGCCATCTTGAATTTAGCAAGTGTTTCCGTCAACTTCTAGTTATAGTTATTTAATCTAAAATAATGTAAAAGCATACCTTTTTAAAAATATCCCAATTTAAAGAAGAAGTGAAACTGCGCAGATATCCTCGCATTAACTGGGCCAATAATGTGCAGCAAATAAATTGGTATAATAAGTAACATTACAAAGACAAAACAAACAAGAAAAAACAAAACAAAAATATTTAAACCAATTTATTTACATTAAATACATGAATGAATGAATAAATAAACTTGAAGATATTAATATACTGTCTATGGTGTCCCCCTTCCTTGGGACTTCCGTTGATGTGAGTCTCAATCAGAGTAGCTCATCCACCTTCAGTGCTTTGATAAAAGCAAATATTCTGGATGGTTCCTTGGATGGAAGTTCCTCCTGTTCGACCATACAGCACCCGAAGCAGGCCATTCGCCTATCCGCAACCGTCTCGCACTCCGTGAGAAGATGTTCAGGGGTCTCCTCCCCCTCCTCACAGAACCGGCAACTGTCTGCGTTTTGAATATTTATTTTCTCCAGGTGCCTTCTCAACCGGCATTGGCCCGTAAGATTGTTCTTACTTAGTGTTATAAGGTTTTTTGATCTTCCTGAGTGAGCGGGCCCTAGAAAAATATTTGATTGCCTTAATCCTGGGACACGTTCCCATAGACTGATCCATTTGGTTCGCTCTTCTTTTCTGAATTCTTCCTTGTAGGTGTGGGTGTGCATCCCTATGCCACAAAAAGGTCGTAAAAGCGGAGTTTGTGCTCCTACTTTTGCCAATTGGTCTGCTTTTACGTTGCCTTCTATCTCAGCCTGTCCTGGTATCCATTACAGGGATAGTTTGTTATTCTTGCCTAGTTTGTTTAGCCGATCTAGGCATTCTCATACCATTCTGGAGCTGATTGTTGGTGACCTCAGCGCCTTGATGGCTGCTGGACTGTCTGAGAAGATGACTTTCTCTTTTTTCCTATAGTTACTATCAAGATTAAACTGCGCACATCTTCCTATGCTCTGCTTTTCCGTTTCCTTGAGCCAGACTATCGACCCGTAAAGTAGCCCACCCTACTTTACGGGTCGATAGTCTGTAGTGACCCTGACAGCTGGCTTGTCCATTGCGTACTAGGATTGAAAAGGAGTGGTACTCCCATCGCCTTTGATGATGCTTGCCTCGGTACTCATCCTCTTTCTCTGTGGGGAGCTCGTTCTCTGAGTGCTCATCTCTTTCGCTCCTCTGTCGCTGCTTGCCCTTCTGGGGGGCTAGCGACTTTGGTGGCTGAGATGGTTGGTTCTTTTTGAGGAGCCGCCGCCCGCCCGTGTCGATCTTCATCTGCTTTTCTGGCTTCGTTGTCTTTTCGCCTTTTCTTTAGGCCTTGTAATGTGACGCGCCCAAACCTTTAATATATGGAATGTCCTTTCGCCATTATCAACTTACTGGATTTTGTGTCAATTCCCAAGATGAGCAGTTGTCCATTGTGCTAAACACCTTCCACGCCTCTATTTTTAGCTTGGCGTTCTGGGATTTAATAAGCTTGATGAGTTTCTCAGGTTCTTGCCCTTTGCTTCTAGGGATGAAGACCATTGTGGTGTGGTGCTTTGGAGAAGTTTCTCCCGTGCACATTGTTAATTTCGGTTTCTTCCATTCTTTCAGCCGGGTCACCGCTTCGGTCGGCCAGCCGATTGTCTGCTGGTCTTCGCTATACATTTCTTCTACCAGTGTTCCTTAGGTCTGACAGTTGTTCCATGGTCAGTGAAACCTTGGAGTATTCCCCTGGTACAATTCTCATCCGGACACTTTTCACTGCAGCGGCATAGCTGGTGCTAGTCCCTGCTACAGCTGTTTCTGCTTTAGAGGGGAACACTCTTCTCCTTTTACTAATTTGTCCTGGCTGTATCAGGTGCCCCGCGCCAGGTGTTTCCTTGGTCCTGCCAGGCCTGCCCACTTAGGCCTTTCCTACGCGGGTCGTCTAGGCCTCCATATGCTTAAGAACGAACAGAAAACAAACATAATATGAAATACATATTTTCAAATTCTTAGACATACTACAGCAATATTCTTCTTATTATTAACATTTCAAAACTTTTAAAACATAAAATAATCTTATCGCAAAAAAGACAATTCTTTGTTGTTTGAAATACAGACGACACATATCGCGTGCGCTTAATTGCCCCAAACATATCTGTGTCAATTTTCTAATTTAAGCGCTCTAAAAAGAAATATCAATTTTTTCCAAAAATTAAAAAACAATTTCATTTAAATTTTATCTCAGGAAGCCGTTTTGCGTAAACAAACACGAATATCTGAATAAAATTCAGAGTGAAGATATAAGCAGGACAGAAATTGGAAAAGGTTAAGTTGTTTTTTACTTATAGGGAGCCGTTTTCATTAATGCTCACTCCATTTGCTCAGTATTACTGTCTGTCAAAATTCTTGCTTTATCGTCTATTAAAATAAAACCAACCCCAAGGCTTTGGGCAAAGGGTACAACCTCATTCATACACATATCCCTGTACTTAACCGCAATCATAGTTTCCCATATTAACAGCCAAATTACTTTTTTAACGTTCATTCCTTTCTCTTCAAACTAAGATTTTCCTATCAGAGTAAACCTACATTCGTCCGTAAGCATGCATCTATTCCACTTTGCTATTCCCAGATCACAAGGTAATCACGCCCATCTTGTTGCAGTTCGGTGAGCAGGCTTGTGGATGAGAGACAAGACTCTGATGTAGGAAAATTCTTTACCTACCCTATACAATGCAAAATTGAAAATACGCATATTCAGTAAAATGTTGGATGTGCTTGAATAAAAAATTGTTTGTTTATCGATAGAAATGTTGTTATTAGTGAAACTATAGCAGAATTTCGTAATTTTTTACATAAAAAGAGAAAAAGACTCCTTTGAAAAAAAAAACGTCTCGACTTATCGCGCCTTTTGTCTAATACAATAATCAATGCAACAGCTTAAATTTTTTAAATTTTTTGACTACTTTTTTCTTAGCCCTGTATAATATCCAAATAACCTTATTAGCGTAAACCTACAGCTCGACGTAAGTTCCTAATGAAACGACCTTTTAGGATCTTAAAAGCTCATTAAAATCCCCCAATTCGTGTTAGTACTCTAGTATTAAAATAGCAAATCAATGTTTGTCATTTGAATGTTTAAAACCACTAAATTAGTCACTTTTTCAAATACTCTGGATTTTTTATATTTGATAATAATAAAAAAATAGAGGAACATTTTACAATATAAGACGCAAAGCCAATCCGAATAACAATAGACCATCCCAATTAACGAAATTAACGTGTGTTTCTGCAACAATGTTACATTTTCATGCATGATTCCAAGCAGGTACATTATATTTAGATGTTAATTTGTAGAATTATAGGAGTTGAAATACATTCGCAGCAAAGAAATATATTTTTCATAAGATCCCCAAAGCAGACGCAGGTAAAGTACAGCCTTCAAAAGAATACATGCTTTTTATCCTGCTCACATCTATTATATGTAATTTACTTGTTTATAATTAATTATTTAGTATGTGAATATACAGGGTGACAATAACAAAATATCTATACTCCCCCACAACAGCCTTTGCGAAAGATTTTCCACTACCAAACAAAATTATACCAATATTTCGACCATTTGGTTGTTTAGATTAGGTTTGGGTTATACGAACCGATTTTCTTTTTAATTGATGGCAAAATGAAGCGTCTTGCATTACTGAACAGATAAAATTGTGATAAAATAAATTCTTCAGAAATAAAATTAGAAAAAAAAATCATAAATAAGTATAACCGTAAAACTCAAATTTTCTGGAGAAAAAAATGAGGAAAATCGATTTTATCAGAGAAAAAGTTGAGGTAATCCCGTAGAGAAATCGATTTTTTAGTCTGTGAAAAAGTATATACATTTTATTTGTGAAAAACTCAATTACGCACTATTCCATTTCAGAAAAAATGATTTTCAGGATAATAAAAATTATTCAGAGTTTTCTCTGTCAAAAATCAATTAACGCTGCGTTAATTCAAGTCAACCATATAGAAGGAAAGCAGGCAGTTCTATAAGATAGGGAGAAAAACCTGCATAATGGAGCTGTTAATTCAGCAGTACCTACATTTCTTAAGCATTATTACGGGAACGCCATCCTCCTGTGGCCTTGTTAGTGTCTAGGCTTTTGAGTATTCGTTTCACTTTGTGTCGGCGGAATACCACACTGTCATTGAGGAATTCACTATCGGGATAGCGGGGGAAGAATCATCTATATTCGGTGGTGGGATTGACGTCTTTGAGAATCCCTTGACAGCTTTGGCAACTAACCAAAACGATCTTGATCCGTTAGGACAGTTGAGAAGCTTGTTCTTGATCTACTCGTTATATCCCTCCTTGCTCTCGTTAATAGTTCGCTTACACTGGTTTCTATTCTGCCAGTAGCAACTTATGGGCTGGAAACTCTGACCCTCACTGAGAAGAATGTCGATAGACTAAGAATAACTCAAAGAGCAATGGAGAGATACAAATGATGAGATAAGATGAACTGGTATAACTGAGAGAGAATAGCTCAATTTAAATGGAGGGACATGACATGTTGCGAGACAGGATAGATCTAGGAGGACTAGCTTCATGATGGAATGGCACCCAAGAACAACTAAAAAAAGCAGAGGAAGATCCCTAAAGCGACGGAGCGATGATATCCAGAAAGTGGTGCGGAAAAGCTGATGGATTCTAACAGCTAAAAATCCCCAAAATAGATACATATTGAATTATGGAGTAAATAAACAGAGGCTGAAGAAGAAAAAACGATTTGCAGTTTTATCTGTAAGCAATTGTTTTTTTTTTATTGTAAAATATGCATTATTTCCACTCCCATCTGTAAATAGTTAATTTTAGACAGTTTCATTATTTGTAAAGAATCGTTTATCATAGTTTTAGCTGTAAAAAATAGATTTCTATTGTTTTTAGTGTAAACACTCAATTATTCCACTTTCTCTCTCAGTAATGAGTGGATTTTAATCAGTTTCTTTTGCAAATAATCCATTTTCAGAGATACAAAAAATGTAGGAAATGATGGTAAAAAATCCCTATTCGTTTCAATTATTGCGGCAGAATATATCTACTAACACCTAACCCAAACTAACCCAAACTATCCAAAGGTTTAGCAGGTATTAACATATATCTCTTGATATTAGACTCTACCCGGTATAATTCAGATGAACCGGTTAAAGGTTATGACCAAGATTATATACTTTTTAGTCAAAATACAAGACTCCTTGTACGACGTAACGTGTGACGTACCTTGAAAAATCGGTTTCGCACGTTTCTATTGTGTTCGGCAGTGAATATTGTTCTTAACAAGGAGCCGTGATAAAATAAAGCCTTATTATCGACGAATACTTGTCACTAATTAAATTAGCAAAAACGGTCGCAAAATACGTGTTTATGATAATGAAACGATAATTATAATTAGCGAGAGGGCCAAACAAGTTTACATGCTAGAGAAGTCAACAAAAAATGTTATAATTATTCGAGGCATTAAAAATAATACAAAAATAAACGCCTAAATAACAACCCCTGTCCGTACAAATTTGAGTGTGCAAAGTTATTTATTGACAATCAATGAAAAGTACACACAAACACTCCAAATATTACCTAAGAATGTTAGAAACGTTACTGCTTTATGACTAAGCGAGATATTAGTTGGTGTAGGTGTAGGAATTCAAACTCTTAATTTAAAGGTTATGTTAGGGTTAATTCCCGTCAATTAAACGCCGCTCTAAGGTACCCGGTTCATTTATAATAATTCGATTCCTGCAATGAAACGATCTTATTCCACTGCAGCAAGGCAGTAATGTGACTGTATAAAGTGATTCTTGCGTTGTCAGAACCAGAATTCTATATAGAGGGAGTTTTATTTATTTTTCCTTTTTAAAAGGTAAGTCCGCAACACGTTAAAATCTTAGATTGAGAAATTTGTCATGTTATATATTTTTATTACTACTAAACCTTTCATAAAAAGTTTTTCCTTCTATATTTAAGCTCTAAATGTTACTAATATTTCATATAATTTTAATTTTGTGACGTTACATTTTTATATTTTTTGCGCTCTTTCTATACACCACTATTCACATTTGTTTTGTGAAAAGTAACTTTTTCATGACAAACCATCAGCACATTAGCATGGGACACGGTGCATATATAGGGGGTTAATTAGTTCATGTCCAAAATTTCGAAAAAAATTATACATTATTAATAGGATATAAAAATTGCTTTTATTTGTAGAATAGTGTAGAATATTGTGTAAAATAATTTTTATTTTTTCGAATTCGAGTCTATGTATGGGGATCTCAAAAACCGAAAGAGATACAGGGTCAGCCAAATTAGGGCAACATTGCATATTTGGGTGCCTAACATTATGCTGTTTAGAAAGTTTTAAAATTCCGAGTATTTCCGGAGATACTTTTTTTTATCACCACGCCTCGCCGTCATTGGTAAGTAATAACAAACAGCATTTTTACAATAGAAAAATGTTAAATTGTCAATATTTCAAAAACTTCAAGTTTTTCGAATAGACAACCTTTTTTTAATGCTAAATAAGATAAAATTATAAAAATAGGGTGTTTCCATTTGAAAAAATTACTTTTGACGATTTTTTCATTTAGATTTTTATTGTTAGTTTTTGATCACCCTGTATCTATTTATTACAAAAAATTTCAACACAGACCACTAAAGTATAGATCCCTTTCTTCAATGAAACCAAATGCAATTAAATAATAAAGGGTTTAATTAGGAGAAATTGATAGTTATATTTAGAAATGCAAACGTTATTTTTGACATTAAATTGAAAATATGTCAAAAATGGTTAGACCTAAGTATAGGATATTATATATAAAATATATCTAGAATTTTCCGAGGAATTCAAAAATGCCTAAATATACAGGATATTATATTTAAAATATGTAATTTGATACTTGTCCACGTAAATACGAATACCCTGTATATATACGTCCAAACAACTTTTGTATTAAACTTTTTTGGTGCACCCCGTAGATTCTGAGATAAAGTCTCATCCCATAATAAACGGGCCACCCTGTACATATCCCTAAAGAATTCAGAAAACGCATTTGCAATGGCTGTATCCGCGATATAAAATTGATCACCAGAAGTAAATTTGTAACACAAACTACTATTTGTCCGCGTTTCCTTAACAAAATTCCAAAACATATTGGGATCATTGTAGATGTTATATTCTTTCTATTTTAAATATTGATTGTGACATTGCTTGATAAGCTTTTTGTTCTTTGTTTCTTTCGGTGCCGTGCCTATCTTCAAGCGTGAGCTGTCTCCATGAGAATTTCGTTGAATAGCTCTCTATCTTTCGCTGCTCCGAATAGTTGCGCTACTCCCAGTCCGGTCCAATTTCTGATGTTTCGTAGCCATGATAGCTTTTTGCGGCCTATCCATCTTCTGCCCTCAACTTTTCTCTGGACGATCAGGCGAAGAACGTGGTATTTGGTGCCTCGTGTTATATGTCCAAAGTAGCTAACCTTTCCCGTTCTTATGTTATTCAGGAATTCCCGATCTTTATCTAGCTGTCTGAGAACATCCTGGTATGTGTAGTCCAAGAGATTTTGAGGATTCTCCGATAACACCACATCTCGAAGGCTTCTATTTTATTCATGATGTCGACTTTAAGCGTCCATGTCTCAGATCCGTACATAAGAATGCTCCATATGTAATAGCGAAGTGTTCTTAGCCGCGTTGGTACTACCACGTTTCTATTTGTAAGAGTGCGTTTCCATTTACTAAATATCCTGCGTGCCATTTCAATCCTTGCTTTCACCTCTTCGTCACATGTTATTTCATTGTTCAGCCAGCTGCCCAAATATCTGAAATGTGATACTCCATGTTATGTCCGTTGTGATCGGAATTGATTCTATGTTTATTTTACCCACCGCCATCCATTTCGTTTTTCTTGATGTTTATATTAATACCCCATCTTCGTCCGTCTTCATACACTTTATTCAGCAGTATTTGCAAGTCATCTATAGATTCTGCAAATACGGCAGTGTCATCTGCGTACCATATACGTTGTTTATAATTTCGCCTCCTATCTTTGCTCCCTCCATGCCATGTAAAGCCTCGTAAAATATGTTTTCAAAGTAAAGTTTGAATAACATGGGTGCCAAAACACATCCTTGTCTCACCTATTTCATCTGTAACGCCCGCTGTCATCCAACCTGACTGCAGCTGTCTGAATGTAATACGGGTTTATCAAAAGACGTATATCATAGTAGTCTACATTGCATGATTTTAGACACTGGAAATGTTTTATGTGTTCGACTTGATCGAATGCTCTTTCGAAGTCAATAAAGCCCACATAAATGTTTTTTCGAAATTCACAGCTCTTTTGTAATAATGTCCTCATGCAAAAAATGGTTTCGCTTGTGCCCAGTCCACTACGAAATCCAAATTGTTCTTTACCAATGTCTCGATCACATATAGTTCGCCCACGCGTTGTTGACCCTCAACTCAATAGGAATTTCATCGGGTCCGGTAGTTTTTCTTACTTTTGATTGTTGTATAGCTTCTTGAACGTAACAGATTTAAAAACGTTTGGACCTTGTTCTGTCTTATAATTAGCTAGTAGACTCTCTGGCGCTTCGCGGGTTTCGTCGTCAAACAGTTGTTTATTATATTGTTGCCACTCATGACTTCGATCTTCCTTTGTTAGTAATGCCTGTCCACTATCATTATACAGCACTGTTATGTTTTTTCTTCTGTATATGCCAGAATGTTATTTTTGTTTTCTATGTAAATTAAAATCGTCGTGTATGGACTGAAGATGTTCGATTTCTTTGCAGGTTTCCTGAAGCCATATTTCCTTAGCTTCCTTAATTTTTTTGCGAATTATACTATGTATTCTTGTATATTCGTTATGATTGCTGTTCTTGTGTTTTCGTCTTTCCTCCATGAGATTTAATATGTCTTGTGTTTCCTCCTAATTACAATATACAACTATTCAAGAACCGTGTCAATCAACATCTTCACACACACACCGCTCGTCGAGCGTCATAGGATCTCCCTTTAGTGTGTATGACACTACCATAAAAAAAATCCATTCCTTTTTTCCCTTTAGATTTTAATAACTGCTGTATTCTCTCATTTCTTAACAAGACTTTCATATTTCGCCAATTTTCTTTCACGCTTCTGCTTTTAATGTCCATTGGCATGATTATGTGTACCGGGTGGTCAGTTAAGAAGGGCACTCGGCCATATCTCGAAAAATAATTATCGTAAAGACTTGCGGTAAAAAATGTTGTAACTAAAATGGTCAAGAGAAAACGCTGGAAATTATTTGTAAGTTTCTAAAACGGCCACCAGGTGGCGTACGCGCTATCTGGAATTTGATAAGTTGTTTTTTTCCAAATTTTCACCAATTAAGAATACTTGAAATGCAGCTAGTTTTAAGGCTGAGACAAATTTGATTCTTTTTTGTTAATAACTTTTTGCTCTATCTATTCAAATGAAGTGGTAGGCGATGTTCAATTGTTTTTCCAAACAAATGTCTATAACTTCAAAACGGCTCAACGGACTTCAACAAACTTAGTATCGTTGAAAAGAGCTTTTCTTAAGCTATCAGTTGCTCTATGAACAAGCTGATTGCGATTGCTTACGTTGCCGCTAGAGGGCGTTTTCTGACATAACCACAAATAAGACAGATTTTCTCAAAACTTTTAAATCCAACGATATCACTTTTTTCACAGCCAAAGATAGCCAAATGAGAGCTTAACACGTCAGTGAAAACCGCATCTCAATATCTCTTTCCTAATCTAAATTATAAATAAAAGTAATTTAAAAAACGAAAAAAAATTCATATTTTAGGGAATGTTTCGGTATATACGTCGTTTTTAATTCCTAATTATAGTTGTTTTACCACAATATATATTATTTTACTGCTAAAATGCCAACCTGATAAGAAAAATTGTGTTTAAGGTTGTTTTGTTATTATTTATCGTGGTCGTTAAAAAAATTAAACTCCGTATATTTAAAGGTTTCTAATATATATTGTTGCTTTCCCTCACACTTTATCCAGACTTGGGACTGGTCCAAATTCTATTTTCTAAAGCCACAATTTGGAGTGTGTTTAAAAGCCAACAGGCTACAACAAGAACGAGGAAAAATAACTCTAATAAAACACTAAAAGCTATTTCTTTTTAACGCAAGAAGTATCGTCTTGAAAAAGACCGATTTATTATAAAATATTTTATTAACTATAATTAGTGAGGGCCTAAATGTTCGAAATGACGGCCATTTTGTTCGATGCAGGACTGGATTTTTTGTTGTGTCGTCGGCACGCTTGCTTCGATTTCAGCCGCTGAGATGCTACGAACGGCATTTGTGATCCGTTGAATCATATCTTTCTCCCCTTGATGTGGGTCGGGTTACATAGACCAGATCTTTTAGTCGCCCCCATAAATAAAAGTCTAAACAAGTTAGGTCCAGAGACCTTGGTGGCCATGAAAATAAACTTCCTCGTCCCAGTGGCGGCTATTCAGCGGAAGTAGGGGAAGTGCCACTTCCTCAAGAAAATGTAATTTAAAAAAATACAATTAATTCATTCATCAGTAAAATAATATATTTTAAGATTCAAAAATTTTCTTAGTGTTTAGGAATAATCTGTTTCCCGTTACCCCCCTAATAACTAATAATTCAATTATTTTCAAATATTAAAATCAAAGCTTCATCAAACAAGAACAAGAATCTCGCTACCTGCACATTACCCGTTAACACCACTATCGAATAGAACAGAGGTGAACCCACATGAAAATGTCTATTTCTTTTCGCGTACGCGCCGATAGCAGTGACAATCTCATTATCATTTGTGTAGACCTTTAAGGAAGAGGCATCGCTCGAGAGCCGTCGAGTCATCAAAAGTATAAGCGCAACTAGTTGGTTGCCATGACAACGATGACGTCGTAATGGTCGTACATTTGTTTGGTTTGCAATGATTGGAAGAGCTGTCGTGTAGCACTTCCATTCTCAGATCAACGCGAAAGCACGTTGTTTCGTTTATTGCGAGTTTATTAAGGGACATTCCGCCATGAATTCTTGGAATTATTTTTTTTTACATTACACGGTTGATCCATTATAGTATTATACAAGAGATATTTTCTATATATTCTAGTTTTAGTGTGTTTTTCGTAGACATGTGATTTGTATTAGCAACAAATCATTTTGTTGCTAATACAATATGAATATATTTTATTTTTTGATGCTTTACCTAAAAAATACCCGTAATAATTATTAAATAATTTTGGCAGTTTGGGCGTGGACTCCGAAAATTTTTCGCCGGCGCTGTTCCTTCTGTCGGTATCGGTAGCTCTTCCCCCCTTTTCAATGCCGCGAGCCGCCACTGCCTCGTCCTATCCATTTTTCCAGAAAAGTCCTATTTAAGAAATCGTGAACTCTCGCTGTGTAATAAGCTGGGCACCCATCATGCTGAAACCACATATTACGACGAGTTTCGAGAGGGACATTTTCCAAAAGGACTGGAAGTTCATTATCTAGGAAATTTAGGTAGGTGTTTCCATTAAGTTGTTCATTGAAAATCCAAGGGCCAACAATTTTACCGCCTATAATCCCGCACCAAACGTTTACAGACCAACGACCTTGGTTTTGAATCTGCTGCATCCAGTTGGGATTTGTGTGTGACCAATAGTGCATATTGTGTCTGTTTACGCTCCCATCGCTACGAAATGTGGCCTCATCTGTCCATAAAATTCGTAAAAGAATCTTAGGATCCTCTTGAATCATATTCCATAGCCAGTGGCAATAATCTAATCTACGGTCGAAATCGTCGTTCGTTAATTCCTGGTGTAACGTAATGTGATATGGATGTAACCTGCAAGAAAAACATAATTTTTTTACAACCGTTATTTGTAAAAAAGTGTCACTTTATGCTCCTGTTTTATAAAATATTAGGTTTGTTCTAGCAGCGATTTAAACCCAAACCAAAGCAAATCCAAGCCATCGGAGTTTGGGCATAGCGATTTAAGTGTCGCTTATATTGCAATGCGCAAGCTCCGGATGGCTTGGTTTTGGTTTGAAATCGCTGCTAGAACAAACCTATTATTAAACTAACCAGATTTTATCGATATAGTGTCGAACTTATCTAAAAATTAATGAATGACGCTTCTGCAATCTTACCGGTAATTACTTACTTGTTTTCCCTCAGAATACTTAGAACAGTAGTTCGAGTTATTCCCAACTCCCTTGCACTTATATGAGGATCATATTGCAAATATGCTAAGACATTTATAATATTTTCTTCAGTTCGTGCTCTTCTCGTTCTTCTATATATAGGACGATGAATGCTTCCTGTTGTTCGAAAGCGATTAATGATTTTAAGAAAAACCTTGACAGTCGGCTGACACCTTTCAGGATACTCCACCGCATAGACACGGCACATATAACAACCCGCAATATTACTCGACCTGTCAGGCGAAAAATTAAATTTGACCTTGCTAATGTCAGTCGGGTAGGAAAAGTCAGGGATGGATTTGAAATATATAAGTATGATTTTCCTTTAACAGAGCCGTAATATAAAATTTCAAATATCAATGGGTTATGAAATATATGTATACCTTGTTGTATGAGCAGGAAATCTAAAGAAATTCTTCTTGTAAGAATATATCTGGTTTGTACAAGTTCTTATTGCTTAAACACCATGGCTTTTTGCATTACACAATGTCATAAACAACGTTCGTCTCTCACAATGTCAATTATTTGACAAATACACGCCTATGGTTTCGCTTTAACTGCAATAGCAATAAAATAAACCAGTCGTAAAAACACGACGCCGCTGGCGGTAGTTTGACGGATTTCCTACCAAGGAATATCTTGCGCGCAGACTTGCGCAGATACGAAAAAAGAAGATGTGATATTGCTGGTTGTTATATGTGCCGTGGCATAGATTCTAGCGGCAACCGTTGCATTATCATTAAATTGAAAATAAGTACGAAACATATCAAACACTTCTGCAGGTGGAAAAGGCATACTTTTTAGTATTTTAACAGTAAAATAATATATATTGTGGTAAAACAACTATAATTAGCAATTAAAAACGACATATATACCGAAAAATTCCCTGAAATTTGAATTTTTTTCGTATTTTAAATTACTTTTATTTATAATTTAGATTAGGAAAGAGTTATTGAGATGCGGTTTTCACTGACGCGTTAAGCTCTCATTTGGCTACCTTTAGCTGTAAAAAAAATGATATCGTTGCATTTAAAATTTTTGAGAAAATCTGTCTTATTTGTGGTTATGTCAGAAAACGCCCTCTAGCGGCAACGTAAGCAATCGCAATCAGCTTGTTCATAGAGCATCTGACAACTTAAGAAAAGCTCTTTTCAACGACACTCAGTTTGTTGAAATCCGTTGAGCCGTTTTGAAGTTATAGACATTTGTTTGGAAAAACATTTGAACATCGCCTACCACTTTATTTGAATAGATAGAGCAAAATGTTATTAACAAAAAAGAATTAAATTTGTCTCGGCTTTAGGACTAGTTGCATTTCAAGTATTCTTAATTGGTGAAAATTTGGAAAAAACAACTTTTCAAATTCCAGATAGCGCGTACGCCACCTGGCGGCCATTTTTTAAACTTACAAATAATTTCCAGCGTTTTCTCTTGGCCACTTTAGTTACAAAATTTTTTACCGCAAGTCTTTACGATAATTACTTTTCGAGATATGGCCGAGTGCCCTTCTTAACTGACCACCCCGTACATTACTATTTATTTCCTGTGCTAGTTCTTTGATGGTTTCAGGTTCCTTTAATATATGTTGTATTCGTAAGGTCTTTGTTGGTTTTTCTTCTTTTCAAGCTTTACGTTTAGTGTTGAGCATAGCAAGTTGTGATCTGAGTACACATCTGCGCCAGGATATGTTTACGTTCATTTATTACACTTACGGAAGCGTTGGTTGTGTATGTTGGGGGGGGACGTCCATGTGTACAATCTTCTATATGGATGATTACGCCAGGTATTTGTAATTAAGGATTCTTCTTCCTGATAGAACTGTACGAGTCGTTTTCCTCTGTCGTTGCGTACACCTAGGCCGTACTGTTCGGTCATATCTTCTGTTGTTGCTTTGCCTACTTTCGCATTCCAGTCTCCCATAATAGAGTAATTTCATGTTTTTGTCGCCTCCATTATGTCTTTGATTTGTTGGCAGAATTCTTCAACCTCGTCTCGTCATGGTCAGCAGTGGGGGCGTAAACCTGAATTATGTTCACATGCTTGTCGCCAGCAAGAGCACAAAATTTCATACTGATCTGCTGAGAGATTTATTTAGTATTATGGCCACTTCATTTCTGGGAGATGCATCTCGTGTTCCGGATGTGTGAATTGTGTATTCTCAAAAGTCAAATCTGGTTGGTCTGGCTATCTTGTTTCGCATACTCCCAGTATTTGTATGTCTATTCTTTGCATCCCCAACAGTAGGTTTCCTAATCTTCCCGCACCATAAAGTGTTCGAACATTTCATGTTCTTATTCTTAATCTATTCTTAGTTTTCCACCCTGGGATTCCTAGCACCCCTGTCCCATTGAAGGGACGCCGGGGACTTGTGGCCATTTTTATTTCTGTGATTGTGATGATGATTGTTCTTGGGAAAAATTGTAGTGTAGTAGTTTCCCGTTGCCTTCTACACCGGTGTGCATCCATCGTTTTTGTGGTTATTACCACGCCGTATGTTTTCCGAATACAACCATACCAATCATTGTGATTTCTGCTTGTATTAAGTTGTGGTCAATCAGCTATCACTAACCAGCGTCTTAGAGAATTGTATTGCCGACCATAAAATTCCCCATGTGGAGTATGCTTTTTCAGCATTTTATGAAAATGTTGTTTCTCTTTTATTTTATGAATTATTAGTGTTTTCGTAAACCACATTGGAATCCTAGTGACCCTAGGTGCTGTTAACCACATCACTAGTTTTCGTTTTAGGTATGCACTGTTCGAATATATTGTTTAAGGTATAATAGAAGAGACTCAGACAATGATCAACATCATCACAGTTTGATAGCATTGACAACCATGTTCTCGTGGCAAGAAATATAACAAAAAATAGTTTCCCTTTTTAAGATCAAATCTGAGGATATCTTCAGTTTCCAAATTTCCTCTGACAGAATGTCTAATTTCAAAGCTTTTTTTAAGAGGCAGATGATAATCATCCATCACACTTACCAGAGTATTATCACAGCTTATTCAATAACCAGCTATTCATCTCTATCGAAATCGGAAAGTTGGAGTGTCAGGCACTGCGCATCCTGACAGTGCCCTTAGCGGTTCAGTTTCACGGTCTCGTGATTTTTCAGGCAATGTAATGACACGAAGCGAACTGAATTTAAAATGAATATTCCCTTCAAAATCCATGACAAATTCGCCCGAAGCTACGGCTATTGCCCTAAAACGACCGGAAATTTCGGATTTTTATAAAATTTTGCCATTTAAAATCGTTTTCAAACGGATTTTAGACGATAAAACATCGTATTTTAAATTAAACGAACTGTCAAAAGTTTTATTCAGACCCCAGACGTTTAGAAAAATATTAACTCATGGCCCTCTTCTAAAATTTTCACTTGACTTTCCCAAAGCAAAGGATGCCGCCGCAAGATGAGTAGTTGGTTATTGAATAAGCTGTGGTATTATCAAGGCAGGCCGTCACCTGAGCCTCTGTAATATTCGTTGGAACCAGTATTGCTTGAGTTATTTCTATTATCATTGATAGAATAAAGATCATATTCACTGATGAGGTTATTCATTACCTGAGCTTTAGTAGAACCAGTAGGCCAATCATATAAACAGCCATTGATATGAGGAACATTAAAATCTCCCACAAATATTCTGTTGTCGTAATTACACAATTATTGTGAAGTTAAAGTTTCAATAAAACTTTGATATACGGCAATATTAGATAAGCATGAAATATAAACAACACAAATTAAAATTTTAATATTATGCACTGATAAACCAAAACACAGCCACTGAAAATCTACAGCAGAACTCTTACTAACAATAACAGGTTTATAAATATTTTTTATACAGCATAGAACTCCACCTAGGATTGGTGTAATCTTTATTATTCCTATACATAATAGATCTACCATCACATAATTCAGAATTATAAAACTAGTCATTCAACCAGGATTCCCTAAGACATATTATTATCACATCCTGCATTCAAGATATTCTGATAGACCTCATTAGTTTTAGTCATTGCCCTAAGCCTCTAACATTCTGATATAATATATTAAACCTTTCATTAAAAATTTTCCAAGCTGTTGTTTTATTTTTGTTGAGTATTAGGACTTATTTTAATTTGCCTATTGCTGTTAGTAGTATTATTTTGAGTTTTAAATTGAGTTTCATACGACGAAATTATTTTTTTTGTAATTGGTTCGAATATTCCATATCTGAGATCAATTTCTGCGCGAGTATTAATTCTCGTTTACAAGCACCAAGTTCACGTTATATAAATTCCATATCAGTGTTATTTTTAAATCCGTTTATACTCTGTTTACACTTAGAGGTGCTTATTGATAGTTTGACCTTGCATGGGTCACACAACCATACAATATTTGGATTTTCAATAAATGTTTTATTCCATGCATCTTTCACTGCAACATACACTTTATGAAACTTTTTTCTGCATATAAAACAACTTGTGGCTATTACGACACAAGCCCAGATAAACCCACACCAGATGCAAAAGATCGGCAAATTCCTCGCCAGCCAACTTTAACCTTGACGTGGCGGTTATACGCGGCCTGCACCAAATAATCTGGGTATGATTATAGAATTGTTCTTCAAAATTAAAATAGTTGGTCTGCACCAATTAAATGAAAACGTGTTTGGCAGGTGGACTGGTTCAGGAAAAATTAAAATTTGCAATAGCCATTCACTTTCTTTTTTTCCCAACAGGCGAGTCGCCAAAATTCGGTTCGTTTTGATTAGATTTAACTTACTTTAATTTTTGTAACCTGTTCCGGTACCTTTTAGCCCGTTTTGGTGCATTTAGTTAGTTTTGGTTCGTCGTTCAATAAACTTTCGGTTAGTTTCAGTTAGGTCCAATTTATTTTAGTCATTGACCCTGTATAACATTAGTTGGATTTAAAAAAGATTTAACTATAACATTGTATATGCCAGTTTTCAGATTTAATTGAATTTCGTGCTTATTTGATTTTAGAATATGCAATAACCTTTGGAAATAAGTGTGCGGGAGTGTGCATTAAACAACATTTATATATGGCTTTCAGAATCGCGGGGTAATTTAAATAATTATTTTTCGCCACCGCTTCTAGTAGAACAATTCAAGTAAAGGCACTTATAACCAAGCATTTTTAACAAAAATAAAATAAAGATTAATTATTTTTCCTAACGCCCTCGGCAAGACTTGCGTGGCTCGCGTTTAGAATCACCGTAGAGCTTGCCCTGATGACTATTTCTTGGAGACGGAGCTTTAAACGAATTCTTGTTTCATGCGTTAGGCGGTAGGTTTCGCATCTGGTGTAGGTTTATCTGGGACACAAATATGACAGTTCGGTATGAACCGTAGGCATTATAACATTATGACCCTGAATCTAGCCACGGCCAACCCTGAATCTAGCCTCGGCCAAAATTCTCATTCCGCGGCGCGTTTATTAATTTACCTTTTTTTCTTAATTTTGGATTAGTTTGGGTTAGACTTGAGTTAGTTTCGGTTAGTTTTGGTTAGCACGTGGTTAGCTCTTGTTGGTTAGCACTTGGTTAGTTGTTGTTGTGTGAGCTCCCGTAGCAAGCGAAGCGACCGGAGGGCCATGCAAAGCCATAATAATACTCCGGCTGACGGATCGCATGTGGCTAGATTCAGAGACACAATTTAATGCGAACCGTAAGCGAGGGTCATAATAGTCATTAAATGTGAGTTGCATATACTATTTTTTCTACGACCAATAATAATAAGGAATAATAATTTAATTAATACTTGTCTATCAACTATAAAAATTTGAAAAATTTAAATCTGTCATGGTCATGGCTGTCTTTGATGTTGACCGAATATCACTGTGAGGTTAGATGTTAATTAGTTAAAACCCAGTTTAGTAATGAAATGTCAGTATCATAGTGCGCTGCATTATAATACTGGTAGCAGAGCTGTCACCATCAGTGAGATTTAAATCATTTTGGTGATTTAAATACATTTTTTGATTTAAATACTTTGAGTTTAAATCTTTCTTCCAAAAGAGATTTTTAATTTATGATTTAAATCTTTCTGAAAAGTATCTTTGATTTTTGATTTAAAAATAGTATTTGAATCTTTCTAAAAGGATTTAAATCAGTAAAAAGATTTAAATCTTCAAAAATATTTAATTCATTAAAAAGAGTTTAACTATAGTAAAATACAGCAATAAATACATCCCAAGTGTTTTAGTTCTATGTTTATTTTGTATTTTGAAATGAAATTTTTTTAATGCGTGTTACTTAATTTTCTTTTTTAAATATATATTGGCTATATGGGAAACTTTTGTATTATTGATTTATTAAAAATATATATTCCCGATAATTTTGATGAAAGTTTCTGCGTCATAAACAAACCCCTTACGAAGTAATCACTCTGAAATAAGCAAACAAAATATCATAGAAAACCTAGCTAAAAAGTAAAATAGATTTTCCGCCAGAAAAATATTTCTAGGAAAAATTCAAATCAAAAATAAAAAAAAAAAGATAATTGAAAAATAGGATTTTGTCAAATTTCAAGTTGATTTTATCAAAAAGTAATTGTCAAAAAAATATTAAAGCTTGTTTTTTAATTGAATTTTTTGACACATGGTCAAATATTTAAAAGCTGCTAGCATGCACATAATGAGCTATTTAATATGTTTGATGTTGATGTTGTTAGTGTGTTCATTTTAATTAATATAATCGGCTAACATAATAAGAAGTGCAAAGTTACAAATTATGTGAATGCTAACGCTTTTAAGCATTTGACAATGTGTCAAAAATTCCATTAAAAAAAAGGTTTAAATAACATTTTAATTTTGTTTTTGTATGTTATTTTATTGTTTTTTAAAATTTAGATTGGGTGACGTCACAATTTTGTTTTTTTTTTCACTCAATTTATATAAATAACATTTTGATTGAGCTCTAAGGGGTTTTTAATGGTACATAACCAACGACGCCAATTCGTTGTACATAACCAACCAAATGATTTAAATATTTTTTACATTTAAGATCATTTTAGGAAGTATTTAAATCTTTTCAAAAGATTTAAATTTTAAAAAATATTTAAATCTTATTTAAATATTTCCTAAAATGATTTAAAATCTAAAAAAGATTTGAATATAAAAAAGATTTATTATTTAAATCTTTCTTTATATACAAAACGATCTTTAATTTAAATCGTTGGTCCAAATGAAAAGCATCTTTGATCTTTGATTTAAATCATTTTTTAAATGATCTTAGACAGCTCTGACTGGTAGTAAATGTCTAATAAATCAATTAAAGTATAGGAGTAGAAAACTAGAAAATCTATTTTATGGACATCAACTTGACAGAAAATGAGAAAAATATCATTATTTGACAACAGTTTATTTGTTTGTTTACATACTTTCTTAGATTCATGGCTAATGCTATATACTTATTATTTTATAATAGGAAGAAAACTTATTACATTTGGGAAGAGGATTTTAAGCGCTATCAATCTGTAACATAATATACAGGGTGTTTCATTAAAAAAAAAACATTAAAAAAAAAAACAGATTTCTGTGGTTCACCCATACACACTGAGAAATTTTTTTATTTGATCCAAATAAAAATGGAGTATATTCAAGCAAATATTTGTTCGATAATGGCCAAACAAATATTTGTTTGAATAAAAAATTATATTTATTTGATTTATTTTTAAGATTTTCTTTGTTCGAAATAAATATTTATTGCGAACAAACAGTTTGATTTTATAATCGTTGTTCACACCAAAAAAAAATAACTTTAAAACTAATAAAATTATTTTGATTCAAATACGAGAAATTACTTCGTAAAAATACCCAAAACATTGATTTAAATACCCGGCCTAATTAAATTAAAACACAAAGCTTTTGGAACAAATATAACATTATATAATATGGTCTAAAACCTGTGTTTTAATTGAAATCTGAGCTATATTTGTTCCAAAAACTTTGTGTTTTAATTTAAATAGGTCGGTTATTTAAACCAAAGTTTTGGGCATTTGTACGAAATCATTTCTCTTATTTGAATCAAATCGTTTTTATTTGCTCAAGCCTGTTCAATGTTTACTGTTTGTGTTGGTGATGACTTAAATAAAAAAAGAAATTTTGGTTGTTGCAAATATGTGTTCATGTTTCTAAAAGAACTATTTATTGATATTCAGTTAGATGAGTGATTAAAAGTTGGTTTCATTAGCAAATAAAAAAGCTATAACAAATATGTAGCTTAAAAAATGAAAAACACTGTTATTATTCTTAAGACGTATTTAGGTTTCACGTTTTAGCTGAAATAAACTATATGTCTCAGTTATCTTTTAATTGCTAAAGAATCCAAAATCGGACCCCTATTTAACCCGCTGATTTGTAAATGGTATGTCAGAACACTTATCTTCTAATTACCAAATTCATGACAGGAACAGTTGCCTACAGTAAGTAAAATAAAAGTTTAAAGGGATATCCAAGAAACATTTTTATTCAAAGGTATTAAAAGCAAAGAACAAAACGAGTATTCCCAAAATATAAATAAAAAATATGATCAGATTGTTTTGTCTCTGCTTATCACTGGTTTTGAAAGTTAAATCATTTTTATAGTAAAAAAAAACTATTATTATAAGCTAAAAACATTTTTTTTCTAAATACTAGCAAGGAACATAAACATATTATGGGATAAGTTGTACTACTTATTAATTTTAACGGTAACTCACTGGTTTTTATAAAAAATACTAAAATTCTAGAGTCCATAAAAATTTTATCATATAAAAATAGTGAAAGACAGTAATATTTTACTTAATTAAACTAATAGGACATATACAACTACCTCTCCAGATCCAGTATAATGAGCAATAAACGGAATTGGCACAAGATTTTCACCGATTCTATTGTTGGTAACGACATTAAATCGAGTTCCATCAGGCTACGTAAAACTCCAATGCCATCAATATTTTGATCTAAAAATAAAACAACAATAACTAAAACAAAAAATATAGAAACAAAACAATTGTGGCTGTTGTTCATGATGCTATTTGAATAGTCTGCTACATTGTACAAAAATATATCTTATGCATTTAACTAAAATAATTATCTTTTTTTAAATACTATTTGATTTAATCGAAATAAAAAACAATTTGCTTAAAAACTGTACTTCCATGGATCAACCATTTATTTATTCAGATTGAATAAATAGGGCTTTGAAATACCTATCAATTCATATTATATTATGTAGGTACGAGAACGAAAAGGACGCCATTGAACTTGTACAACGTAAAATGCAAAAATACTCAAGCAAGATCGTATGCCAAACTGCCTAAGCACTGTTATACACTATTGTAGGCGTATATCGCATGAATTCATCTGCATTTCTAGGTAGTAACAGCAGAAAACAATTTTTAATTACTACAGTAAAACTCACGCCATTTTGATTATGAGAGGACGCTTCTTATTTACAAACGATAATTATGTACCTAGCTAAGTAATATAATAAAAACGTAACTTACCTTGAAATGAGGGCACAAATGACCCAAGTCCCACTTAATTAATGTATTTTCCATCACAAATACTAAAAAAATAGCGACCTTGGGTGGATACATTCTATAAAATCTCCCTATAGGACGGCAGCAGAAATTAAACTGAACTGAGAACTGAGGGCACGAGGAGCGTAGAGCGTCGACGCGGCTGCTCAACTGTTACGAGTTGAACGAGACTCGGATCAAGTAATAATATTCGGTCCAATATTCACAATCTTTAATTTAAAGCAACCCTTATTTGTTTTAAATAACGGAGAGGTTTCGTATCTGTAAAGCTTTAAAGCGAATAAATATGTGTTTAATATGGAAAAAGGTCTTGCCAATAAATAAAAAGCAAAGAAATATTTATTAAGGTTTTTTTCCACATTTTTATCAGTGCAGGGTGTCTCGGAAAAGAATGAACTCTACAGGGATCTCGTAAACCATTAGAGCTACAGATATGTTTAAATTAGGAGAAACATGAGCCTCACTGAACCCTGCAATATATGATTTAAAATTCGGAAAATTCTGAATATTTCCGAAAATATTTGGAAAAAACCGAAAGTTCGTGGTTTTGTTGTTTTTCTGACTCTATTTGAAAAGATATGACAAAATAAATTGCACATTCTCATTGCTACTTTTTCTGCTCTACGAGCCCAATTTTTTAGATTTTAAATCCGACGTTTCGTTTCTTCGCAACCACCATCAACTTCATTTTCTTAACTAGTCGAGAAATTATGTTTTATTCCTAATAAATTTTAAGTTTAATTCTAAATCCAACGATATATCACACTTAACATTTTCCAACGTTTCGGATTAAAAAACTATCATCTATGCTATAGTTGAGGATGATTACGGAGGAACGAAATGTCGGGTCAAAAATCTAATTACATCATCTTGAAGTGAAGAAAAAGTGGCAATAAAAATGTAAAATTAATTTTGATCCATCGATTTAGTCGAAACGGAAAATAATCAATTGAGGCAAATATTCGTGTTTGCCTAAATTTCATTAATTTCTTCTGTAGCTCAATATTTAAAGCGATATGATAAAATAAATGTAATTTTTCTTATTTGCATGATTAATTTAATTACCTATTCATAATTTACTAAATAGTAAGAAGAAATTTAATCACAAAAAATATTATGGTATTTACGAACAATAATAACAATTTTTGTACCCCATCTAATTAAATTAAATTAATATTAATGTTACACAAATTCTGGTTCTCCCATCATTTTCCAAACACAAATAACCACCATGAACAATTTCTGTCATTACGTTTTCTAACATTGTCGGTATTATTTTTCTAGTGGCTGCTCGTATTTTTTAATAATTCAGTGTTTTCAAAAGTTTTCCAGTAGACTTCATTTTCTAGGTAGCCCCCACAGGAAAAATCTAGAGGTGTTATATCTGGAGATCGTGGAGGCCAATTTATCGGACCGTGAGTGGCAATTAAATTATTTTCGAATCGGTCTCTTAAATATTCCGTATTATTTCGTGAATTGTGGGGAGGAGCCTCATCTTGTTGAAACCACATGTGGTTTGTTACTTGTAGAGGGAGGTCATCGACAGCATGTTCTATTTTATTCCTTAAGAATCTCGGAAGTGAGGGTTTCTTCGTAAAATATGGGTCCGATGATTCGGTTTGCGTCTGCGAAAATACCACACCAGACATTTGTTCCAAAGCGGTTCTGGTATCTGGATGTTCGAAATCGATTTTAATTTTTCCTTGACTAATAATGGCCATTTTTTCTATTAAATATATCATTATTGGAAAAATAACTTTCGTCAGTCCAGACAATTTTATGAGAGAATTGCGGATTTTGATCGCATTGTCTGGTGAACCACTCGCAAAAAGTTATTCTGCGCTCTTTATCTCCTGGATGCAAAGCATGGCAGATGCGGTATTTACACGCGCAGTATCCTTATCTACGAAGAATTGGTTGACCCACTGTGTTTGGTACCGTATGCTCTTCTTTAATAGTACGAAGTCCTATGGAATCATCTTCTTCTACAGCCAGTAACATTGTCATCACATGTTCAGGGTCATGGTTTTTTTTTTCGATGTAACACTGGTTTGTCAAATGCGCCATATTCTCTTAAATTTGTAACTAACCTTTTAAAATGAATCGACCGGATTGATGCCGTTCAGGATATTTTCGAAAATAAAGCATCTCTGCTTGAGCACAATTTTTGTGACTTTCGATATAACAACAAATCATGTCAAACTTTACTTCATTAGAATAATGTGCCATTTCCCATTATTTTTATAATAAAATGCAACAGTTTAAAATAATCACAAATTAACCAATTTACAAATGTCTGATAACGGTTTCCCAAGTGACAGATTTTTTCCTCGTAGAGGAGATAACGTTCATTTTAAATAACTTATGGAATAGAATAAAAAATATATGAAAACGCAATATTGTGATTTACTGGGCCATGCAGAATTTGGGTATTTTTTTAAGATATAGGCTAAAATAAATTCCATATTTATTGCCATTTTTTTTCCTCTACAAGATGACGTAAATAGATTACGAGATTTCTATAGTGTTGATTCTTATCCGGGACACCCTGTATATACAACAACTATTTTTACTTGCTAGTTTAGAATAAATCCTACAACTCTTGTATTGAAAGTTCTTTCCACCTCGTATAATAAAGCCAGCAGAAGCTGTTTAATTATGAGGAAAGACCCGGTACGTCTTTCATTAAGAAAGTATATTACGTATTTTTACTCTACCCTGTATATTCAAAACTATTCCCCACTCGTCCTCAACTGCTAGTTCTTTTAAATCTCTACAACTTACGTATTTTAGGTTTTATACTAGTATAGTGAGATAACCCATCTCTTTAAAATACTATTTCATTAGAGCTTATACCTTTCGTTTTGAGACACCCTATATATGTATATATTTGGAGGAACCCTTTATATATGTAAAAGATAAATCAAGTCATAAATTGAAGTCGAGTTTTTGCGAGGTTTTTTGGAGGAGATTCGAAAGGTATTGCTCTAGAACGGAAACTAGACAGTGAGAAGCCAGCGGAGTGTACGGTTTATTTTAGTGAATTGTTTTGCTTCCGTGTTGCAATATGTCATTACAAGTCGGTAAAATGAAACTTATAATATTGTTATTAACTTAATTGACACAATTAGTTCTTTTATTCTCATTGATAATTCATATTTGATGGTGTATATTTAATGAAATCGTTTTATGTTGTGAACAACACTGCTTTAAATGAAAACAAATATGTATTGTTTGCTATCTTTTCGTGCTGGAATTCTGGTTTTAGTTTGACTGTGATTGCAAGTAAGAGCTTTTGTGACACTACTAACATTTTCCTACCCTGACGGGAGAATATCCTAGTTATAAATGTAATGATCATTCTAGAGATATTGGCCCTAATTTCAACTTTAGCTAAGTAGCCTCCGTAACCAGGACCTCAGTACCCTCCAGCGGCGTCTGGCTGACTAACACCCCTTTTCGGTAGTGTAGTAATTACATCCGCGTCTGGCACGCGGAAGACTCGGGATCGATTCCCGACCGGAGAGCTATCTCTTCAGTTTTAAATGTATTGTTACAAGTGTAGAGCTACAAATTGTGATACGGGAGACAGTAATTTAATTAATTACAGTACTAGTAGATTATGCAGCATAATTCGGTTCAGGAATTTAGATCGAGGGTTTCTCTGCCGTACTCTTTCCCCTCGTGAATTCCAGGCTGAGTCCGGCACGCTTTTCTTTAATAAATTAGGCGTATTAGGAATGTGGTTTAATTTACATGACGCACCTTTCCCTCAAATTTCCCTAATTGTGTTTAGTCGAAGCGCAATACGAATTATTAAAAATTGTGTAAAATATAATCATAACACAACGTAGATATTGATTTTCTTTTTGATCTATTTTGACGAGCATTGGCAAAATAAAGACAAAGCACAACTCGTCTCATTCAACTGTGTTGAACAGGCCCGGGTGGGTTATACTACAATAGGTTTTATACTTTCCGCTCTAGGCTCTAGTTAAGGCTCTAAATATAAATAACAATTCTGTACAAAGCGAACCAAATAAGAGTGAAAGCATCCTATAGCTCCATTAATGTTAGAGTGTTAGAAGTCACAACATTGCGTTAAATTGAAACTTTATACACTTTGAATCCGAACGCCTCGTATCATAACTCCGTTCATTTCAGTTATTTCAAAAATTTTCAAAGTGGCGGACAGAGATTCCTTGTACGACGTGCCGAAAAAAGTCAGGATCATGTCGGCGGAAGTGAAAAAAATAGAGGAAAAGGCCGAAAAAGAGAGCGAGAATAAGGAAAAACACATTAAAGAACGAGAAGAAAATGAGGATACTGAGGAAAAAGACGTGGTCGAACTAAAGGAGAACACTAAAAAGTCGATAAGCAAGCGGATTAAAGAGGAGTGGCAATTGGTATTGAAAGTAGTGCAATTGGTACGTAACAATTTTAGATTAAACTGCTCCTCGATTATGGCTCATATAAATAGCGATGAGAAGTTCCGGTTGGTTACTTTTTCCTCATTATTATGTATCAAAAACTTTCAATTTTTGTTTTTTTTAGGTCTTATGTGCTCTTTGTTTCGCCTTCTTTTTCCCGCCTGCGAACCAATCAGCAAACATCGCTAAACACCATTTGGAACAAGTAGCCTTAATTTTTTTGGCATTCGTAGGGTATATGCTCATCAATACCGTGTTCATAGTTGGTCGCTGTATAAAGGACAGAATACCTTTTAGGTAAGATAACGCAATTGCATTTTACACGTATTCATTCGAAATTAAAAAAAAAAAATTGGTAGAAAATGTCAAACGGATGGAAAACTGAACGATTCCATACTGACCAATAGGATATTGATTATCTACTAGAAGTACTTAAGCTTCTAAATCTATTGGTCAGAACAGAGTTTAATCCACAAAAGTCGTTCGCAATAGATTCTAATTGTAACGTATTATTTAAAATTAAACAAATAATGATTAATAATTGTAATTTTACGTTTTGAAATCGTATTATGATAAACAGAACGATATATACGGCGACATTTCTAGTAATGTAATAAAATAATGCATTTTAGTGTAAGTTCTTAAAGCAATTAATATTCTAGCCTTGTAAAATATCGACAATAAAAAATATATATGTCGTAGCCAGATTACAAAATCCGTCGTTTTATAAATTGCCTAGGCGTTTTATAAATAGCGGCCAAATTGTCAAATGTTCGTTTACCTTTCATTATTTTGCTGTCTGGCTAGCCGTATTATCAAATGTCTAGGCGTTTTATAAAACGACGTTCAACACGAGGCCAGATTGTCAAATGTTAAGAAAATCACAAGCGGCTAAAACTCAAGTTACATTCCATGTCTTATTTACTTTTTCTTCTTAATTTTGGGTTAGTTTGGGTTAGCCTTGAGTTAGTTCTGGTTGGTTCTTGTTGATTGCGCCTCCGTAGCGAGCGAAGCGAGCGGAGGTCCATGCAAAGCCATAATAATACCCCGGCTGACGGATCGCAACTTGCTCAGTTGCGATCCGAGTATTATTATGGCTTTGCATGGCCCTTCGCTCGCTACGGGGGCTCAATCGACAAGAACTAACCAAAACTAACCGAAGACTTACCCATATAACATACTTAAATACATTGATTAAAATTTTGATTGCCCTAACTTTTAAATAAAACTTGTATTTTACAAAATGACTACAACGTCTCACCCGCCAGAATGTCAAGCAGAAGTTAATCGTAAACATTTGATAATCTGGCCGCGTGTTGACCGTCGTTTTATAAAACGCCTAGGCATTTTACAAACCGACTAGCCACGTAGGAAAATAATGAATGTTAAACGAGAATTTGACAATCTGGCCGCCTTTTGTAAAATGTCTAGACATTTTATAAAACGGCGGGTTTTAGAATGTGGCTACGACATATACATATAAACCAGACTAGCTATCGTTGCTTCTGATTGAAGCAACAAAGACTTCTCAGTGGCGGCTCGTGACTTTACCGTCAGGTGAGATAAAAGACCACCATGGCCAAACGCAAAATTTAGCACGCGAAACATTTTTGGGGTACCACGCCCAAACTTTTACCCAAAAGCCGTTACAGAAACACACCTAAGACAAACATATGTTGATGGCGCTTTCGCGATATCTCTAAAATAGGTATAAAATTGTAATTAAAAAGAATAAAGGGTCAATACTTCTAACTCAAATATAAAACATTGCTTTGAACGTTTTTTTTTTCATATTATATATTTTATTCACTAAATAAACTAATATTTACGCCTTATATTTAGAAAAATAAAAATTACTTATCTTAAAAACTATATCAAACACATATTACTTACCGAAACATAGCAAATTTTGATCTTCTTAATCGTTGAGAAAAGACTAAGGTTGGGTTAAGTCTATAGTTTGTCATATACAAGATCGATTCTTCTATTTCAGGCTTGCAAATTTGTCAATTATATCTTCGTAAAACGGTTGCAGTTCCTTTTCAAACGAAATCTTTGATAAATTTGTAAGTCTGTTTTCAGTCGTAAAAAAACTTCGTTCTACCGAAACACTAGTAGATGGAATTGTCATTATTAAGGAAAATAGTTTATATACTTCTCTGAAGATATTTTTATTTTCAATAATATTTTTCATTAAAGTTTATGGTTCAAGGTATACAATTCTTCATTAGTCGAGATCGAGGCCAAGGGTATTCTTTCGAGACCGAGACCGACCAGGTCTCGCGAACCCCTAGAGAAGTTACTTTTAATAATATTTTCTACTGAATTTATGCCCCCACGGCTATTATTGTCAGGACCCGAACTACTAGCAATGACAGTAGAATAAAAGTATATGAATAAAAATATAAAACTCTATACAATATTACGTACACTCACAAGTTTATAGGTACAGCTAATTAATGGCCGGACAGGCGTCTACGAAACAAACATAAATTCATCGCTCGACTCGAGTTAACCAGTAATCCAGGAAACCGTAATAATAGTAGAGTGTATGTATTAAAATACTCGCTCTAAAAAACAATTTACCTCCCACTTTTTTGTCACAAGCTAAGTTTTTCAGGGATGGAAGATGGAAGTCCATAATAACCTAAACCTATAATAATATAATGTGTTTGCATCAGTCGTAGAGAGAAACAAAGCTAGCTAAGCTTGAAGGCGAAGAGAAAGATACACTGAGAATCAATGATACTGCTGGTCAGAATTAATTACGGCATAAACCCATGACGTCTCTCATTGTTTAAAGTTATATCTTTGTTAGTTTACAAGCAAAAAAAGAAACAAAATTAAAATATACTCAACACTCATTGCAAAAGAGGTAGTCCTATAATAATATGTTGTTCTAGTCACCTACCAACATGTTATGCTCGTACAAAATACAGTAATTTGATCAGAAATAATGTTGCTATATTTTTCGAAGTGTTTTTAACTTGTGTTATAAATCCCGAATTAGATTAATTATTAACTATTTTGAAAATATTAGCTTTTAAATAGAAAACATCTTTCTCCCTTTAATCTCCTGATTATAATTTTTCCTTTTCCAGGTCGGACGTCAACATTATTATTAATTGCATTTTTTGGGATCTGATTCTGCAAGGTTTTTAAAAAATTCTTTGGTAGAGTCAAGAAGATGTTGAATAGAGTTTTCTATATTACCTACAATATCAAGTAAATTATCCTTCGGTGGAAGCAATGCAAAACTCAGACCCCTTAAAAAGATCTAGTTCAGTCTTATCAAAAGATCGAGGAGATTGGTTTTCAACAATCTACAATATTTACGACTTCCTTACTTCATTTTTCTGAGTTTTTAAGTTTTTTATTGATGGATGATATTTTCTTGTATTTTGTATCAATTACTAAAAACATTTTTCTCAGGAACTCGCACCATTCTTCAGGTTCAACCTTATATTTGATCAAATTAAATACAAATTATCTGTGAGCAATCCTACTATGCCGAAACTACATTGTTTTCACAAGATTCATAAAATTGGGAACGCAATGCGCCCCATAGTCTCGGCAATAGGATACAATAGGTTTGTTCTAGCAGCGATTTCAACCCAAACCAAACCAAAGCCAAGCCATCCGGAGTTTGCGCATAGCGATTTAAGTGTCGCTTATATTGAAATGCGCAAACTCCGGATGGATGGTTTTGGTTTGAGATCGCTGCTAGAACAAACCTCTTATATCCAAGTGGCTAGCAAACCAATTTGAGAACTTACCTATAAAACAACAGAATTCAGGAGTATTAAGTTGCTTAGATTTCATAAACAAAATTAAAAGTGAAGGGTAAGGTAGGTGAAATTTTAATCTCATTTGATGTTAGGTCATTGCTCCCTAGTGTACCAATCCCACAGACAAGAATATTTAACTTTAACCAAACTTGGCATGGATCAAAATTATTTTCAATATAATAATAACTATTACTAACAACTTGAAGTCACGACAATGGGCACCTGTTTATCGCCGTTTTTAGCTAATCATTTCATAAGTAAATTTGAAAATGAAATCAGTCAGGACTCGTCAGGAGTTCGATTATTTTCTAGGCAGATTCGATTATTTTCTGGGCAGAGAACATCTACCGTGTTTTCTGCCCTAGGTATGCGGATGACATTGTCCCGATTTTCGACATCGAAACTGCTAATATCGAAGATTTTGTAACAAAACTGAAGAACCGTTTCCCCACCATTAAATTTACTTTGGTAGTCGAGAACAATGGGCAACTACCGTTTTTCATACTTTAGTAATAAGGAACGATAATACCTACCATACTAGAATTTGATATTCTACTACTAACCGATATATTCCTAACGAATCCTTCTACTGTGACGAACACAAAATGGTAAGATTTATTTTTTAGTACACTTAGTCTTAGTACAGGAAGATTTAATAATGAAAAGGCGGCAATTAAGAATATAGCGAACGCTAATGGTTTCAATTCTAACTTAACTTAATAGATAAACTTATTAATAGGCATGTGCAATATATCGCTAATCAGGATGAAATTATAAAATATGTCTCGATACCATATAATCATCAATATACTAGAGGACTCCAAAAAGTTTTGAAGAAAGTAGGTTTAAAATCCTTATGCCAAACTCAGTTAACATTAAGAAATTATTTAAAAAAATGGAATTTAATAAATTGGTTGCACACTGTAAAAAGTGATGTAAGTTTCAGTAATATTTCCATTATAACTATGCAATTTTTACTTCCTATTTGTGTAAAATATGAAATAACTAGTTTTTCCAAGTAAATTTACAGCTGGTGTGTAATATGTTTTAATAATACATTATTTTACGTTTAATTACACAAATATACACTATATCCAACACGTTTGTGTAATTGAATGTAATATTATTTAAAGTCATGTAAAATTATGTGAAATAATGTAAACGTATGAATGAAAGTGTAAAATCTATTATTTTTACATGGTACACTATGAAAACACTGCTTTAGTGGTATTATGCGCGCGCAGTTTATCTTCCACTGAACATCAATCACCGGATCGGGTGAACAGAACAGACATGATGGCCTTCATACGGCATTCTGTGGCAAAATGAGGGGATATTTTGTGATTCTGTGTTTTCATTGTACTGTGGTCTTTAGGTGATGCTTGTAACCCTTTCCACTGTAGGATTGTCAATAAGGTTGCCGTACTTTTTTGCCAAAGGAGGAGGCGCCCTTTGCTTTGTTCTAAAGTTATGACATATGATAGCCTCTGTCATCTACTTTTTAATATTTTAAGTATTAGAGTTTTCAGTTTTTTTTACAGCAGTTTTTATTAAAGCGTTAATATATTACCAATTTGTATTCCTACCCTTACCGTTACCTTTACGTTTAATATGTTTGTCAGACAAAAGAAAACTATGTTGTTGTAAGGTTAGGATGGTAGTACAGTGTGTTATTTAACAGAGTGTCTAATGCAATGTGTCCATGTCGGAACCCCACTTTTCACGTAAAAACGAAATCTACAGTTTAAAATGTTGGGTTACGTATAAGTCATGGTCTTGCATATTAATATGAACGATTCTGAATGATTCCTTTTCGACACGCAAAGGGGTGTCGAAGAGAATATCTTTTCGACACTATTTGTGTGGGCTGGTTGCCATGATATTAACAAAATTGTTCAATGCCAAGGCCAAATAGCAAAAACTGCGACACCACTTTGAATGAGATTCATGATTTACATAAAAGCACATGTACAATAATGTAATAAAAAGTAAGCTTACATATATCAGATCGTAGCTTTACATAAAATTACATATAAGGCAATATAATAAGAAGTAAATTTACCTAAACCAAAACGTAGATTTACATTAATGTTCCTAAAAGAACGTATTAGATACTGTAAAAAATTTTGCTTTTTTACGTAAATTATTTGTATAAGAATGGAAATTCACAAACTATATCAAGGACTAGTGAAGTAAAATATACGTGTCTTGTAGTTTATGGTAATTTTACTTGAAGGTCCAAGGCAACCCGTTGCCTACGATTGATCGGGTATGTAATTTTACATACATTCTTTTTATTGTGTATGGATTGTAACCAGAAAAATGTTGGGTAAACTAGAAGATCTATACAAATGAGATTCAAAAAACACATAGCTCATTTAAAGTATGGTAGAACAGAAAGATCAAGTGTTGCAGAGCATGCTTTTGAAACTAATCATAGAATAACAATTAGAAATTTAAAATTCAAAACTAATTCATAATATTCATAATTTGAGAGGATTATTTGATGCACAGGAAGGAATGGAAATTATTAAATGTAAGAATAGTTTGGTTGATCGAGCGTGATAGTAGAATCCCAGAATTGGTTCTGTTTGGTCTCTTTTGATTAAGCAAACAATTAGTATAAATGAGAGTTAGGTAGATTTTTAGTTTAGTTTTAGTCATCTCCTGATAATGCTAACATGTTTCGGTATTGTGAATAAAACTCTGTTTCAGTAGCTTATACATATAAGAAATTGTACGTAAATTTCGAATAGTTAAAAGCTCGGATTCGATCGAAATATCTAATTTCCTGTGCAGGTCGATTGCCTGATGCCAAGAAATTAAAAATTTCACCCTTATTTTAAAAATAGGTCTGAAACCTTCCAACTATAAACCAAATTTTAGATTTCGAAAATCCATACGTATTGAACTGGCTGGCTAAGTACCAGCATCCACTTTATGGCTTAACAAAATGACCCTTTATATGATTGAGTTACATTATTAAACCATAACAACTATTTCATGTTTTATTTCAGGATATCTGCCCTCTTTTCACTGATAGCTGCACTGCTGTTCTTCACCTCTGGAATATTACTAATCGTCGACCGAAGAAATAAATTCCAGGGAATGTACTACGAACCCCACGTATATTTAGCGAGTATGCTTTCAACCGCCACAGTATTTTCTTTCGTAAACGCTGTATTTTTCGCCGTGGATGGAGTTTACACGTTTATCCTCAAAGAAGACTTTTAACCTTCTTTATTTGAGATTTTTTATGATTGTATAATATAAGTGTTTGTAATATTATTATTAAGTTATGTAATGTATATAAATTCTTGATTGCTGCTTGCAATTAGATGCTTTTATCAAGTTCCGTCCATAGTTAGCTAGGTTAAAGTTAAGGCTGTGTTATGACTTTTTCGCAAAATGTAGTGTCATTCTGAAAACACATATTTCAAAAAAATAACAATTGGGCTATTTGAATTATGCAAATTTCCAAATAGGGTTAACGTGAAAGACCCCAAAGACTAATCAAAAGAGTGTTTTGTGAAGTTACTTTTAAACCTCACGTCTCTTTTTTTCTCGCTCCATAGCAACATATGTTTTACCTCGGTCTAGCTCTCGAATTCAGCCCCGGCATATGCTCGATCACTACTTCATATTGCTTTAACGTGTGCACACACAGCAGATATTTTATTCTTAACAATCTACACGAGTCCTACCGCCTGACGGGTTCTGGGCTTACGCGCACATCATAAACACATTTCTGACAAAGAGATGTATTTATGGTCCAGGGAATTATTAGCAGGTAAATAGAGCTTGCAACGAGCATTCCTCGCCTGACGAGTCCTGGGCATGCTAGTTTACCCATGAATAATACGGTGCAATGAATTGCTTGCAAGTTTTCTGGTGGGTCAGTGGCCAGATGCCAGGCCTGTGATACGGCGGCCCGGGTTATATTCCCGTTGGTGTTTTTCTTATTTTCTTGAGGGTTGTTTGTACTTAAAAGGTTTTTTTCTTCATTTTGGGCATGCCTTGGGTTAGTTTTGGTTAGTTGCGCCCCCGTAGTGAGCGAAGCGTGAATAATTGTAATATTAGACATTCTAATACAAACGTAACAAATATGTATGTATATGCATGTGTTTGCGAAGCGCGTGTAAGCCCAGGAATCGTTAGGCGGTGTCTGCGACGGGAATGTGTTTTGCAGGCTGTCTGTAACCGCTTGTCAGGGAATTACTTTCAGTGGGTCTCGTGGCGCAGTAGTTAACGGCCTCGGTTCGATTCCAGTGGCAAGACATTTTCTTTAAGGTTATGTTTGCAAAAAAAATTTTTTTTATATTTTGGGTATGCCTTGGAGCCTTGGGTTAGTTTGGTTTTGTGTTTTATGTGGTTGCGCCGCGTAGCGAGCAAAGCAAGCGGAGGGAATTGCATGAAGTGAAGAAAATATAAATGAAAACGTAAAGGACTCGTAAGGCGGGAGGACTCGTGTAGATGATAATGAATAAAATATCTGCGCACACACAGACACGATTGGAAAACAAGTCTGTTAGAAATATACAAACCAATATCACAGATGACTATTATGTGCGAATATGGTGACATTCAAGGTGCACACAGGACCATATTTAGTGCAATGTTATGATGAACATTCGATTTTACAATAATTTTGACACCAAAATACTGTATATGCATAATGCAACTTAATATTGTATATCGTCTGTAAATATTCTATGTGTCATCAAGACCTGAATTTATAATTATTTTAAGGTAGGAAAATGCATGAAAATTAAATGTCTCAAGTTAGAAAAATATTAATATTTAAAAACCATAAATAAATAAGTTTTAAATGTATTTAGTGTAATAATTATTACTTTCTTTATCACTACGTTTCATGATGTCTTTGTTATCTCTTTTCAGTCTATTATGTTTCTACATAAATACACATAGGTGTAATGAACGCCGATTTACCCTAGTAAATTATTTACTGTATTTGTCGGCCTTTTCGTGAATCTCTGTTCATTAGCTGTAACCGGGTTTGCAGTACCAGTGTGTTGACACCCTATTTTGACGTAAAATAATTTCCTTTATACTTGGGCAACCACCCATATTTCGCTACCTGGTTGAAAACCACTTTATGCCTCTTACCAGTACTTACTTCTATTCTCAGGTATATTAAATATAATTAAATGAATGTAAGCCACATCAGTGATGTTTTAATAAATTAATTGAAATGGAGATAGTGGCTAAATTTATTCGCTTATTTTTTAATATGACCTCGTATCTACAGCGTCAGACAATCAGAACTGACACATTAAAAGAAAATGACACTGGTATTATCAATTAGACACTGTGCATTTTTTCAGTGTAGCAACTTTCCTAGAATATTATATTTTACTAGTTAGTCAACAATTAGGGAATAATAAAATAATTTCAATCAGCAATATTCTTTTCCGCCGTGAATTAATTAAATAAAATACGAAGTATGATAACACTAATTATTTAATGGGATACTCTTTTAATTATCGAATACTACGGCAATAAATGTTTCCCAATCTACAGGCACTCTACGCCTCATCATTTAAATTAAACTTACTATCTAACTTGAGCACTGAATTGATTTACTGAAATATTCAATTGCCAACAGGCAACGATAACGGTTTTCAAATATACAAGCAATCTACACATTGTGCTTTAACCTAAATCTACTGTCTAACTCTAGCACTGAAATGTTTTACTGAAAAACTCATGAATTTCTTGCCAACAGGCAACGCTTAAGATGTTCCAATATACAAGCAATCTACACATGTTGATTTAAATCTAGAATTTACTGTCTAACTCGAGCACTGTAAGGGCTTACTGAAAAACTCATGAATTTCTTGCCAACCGGCAACGCTGAAGATTTTCCAATATACACGCAATCTGCACATGTGACTTAAAACTAAACTTACTGTCTATTGCTTAATGTTAACTCAGAACCTGCCGTCGTTGCTTCCCTTGCTCGTGTTTTACCATCTTCTCCGTCGACGAATGACAAAGTTCCACCACGTTACACTACTTTCGGTTTAGTCATAACTAAGACCATAGTATCGACTAGAAAATTAAGATTTTAACTTTTTAAACCTTTTAAATAAAATTCAGCATAGCGATCCGCTACAACTGATATTTCTTATACATTTTGAATTTGCCCATAAGGCCCACTGCAACTTGATATGAGAATAAGACTGCTTTTTCTTCGATAAGGTCATCCTTTTATAACCGGGTTTTGACGCATTTTGTCCCTCAGAAAAATCCAGAATCTCCATACACCCAAGAAACGCGTAATGTTACGCAACTCTTTTCAAGGCGTGTCTTTCTCTCAAAAAACCTGGAATTTTGCCTGCGGCAATTAAAATATCGGCGATGACGCAAGGCGCTTATTTTTTGCCGAAAACGGCTATTCGCGTTTGAACTGGGCTTTTTCCACTCAGGACCAAATAAGGTCAACCAAATTGTTTTCCAAGGCAACGCTAACAAAGTCCGCTCGAGGTCTTCGACTTGGGTGAGGAACATTACTGGCAACGCCTATCGACCAATGGATTTCTTTTTATAAAGGGTTTCGGGGGAATCTGCATGAAATGTTTAACTAAGTGGGGAATTAGTCAGCGCTTAAAACCGAGTCTAGTGAACTTTGAATTTCCTGCCGATTATTGAGATTATAGTCCAAGGGTAGGTGACTTTTCTAATACTTATTTTTTTATTAATTTTTAGCTTAAACAAATTGTTGAAGCAATTCTTAGCATAAATCAAGTGTTATCCCTTGATTCATCACATAGGCTAGTTTACCTGTAAATGTTATAGACACATAGTTTTCCAATTTCTTAAGGGATCGAGTCATCCGAGTTGGTATTGATGAACATCTCTCGGAGGAATTTAAAATCAATGCCGGAGTTCCTCAAGAATGTATATTATCTTAGGCAAAAAAAAATTACTATTGCGTTCAGAAATTAATAGTCTGATATGGTTTTTATACGTTCAGAAATTAACAAATAATGGTTTAGCAGTATATTATATTTTTTACATAAATACACTCTCAATTCAAAAAAAAATTATTTATTAACACACTTAATAACAATTAACCATTATTATGATTAATCATGAATAATGAACAAACGGACATGATAATTTTTAAGAATATTGGCTTTTTCATCTGGAAAAGGAACAAGTTCGAAACGAAATCGCACTTCAAATTGAGAATGTAATAAACGAGCAGTAGATGTAGCAAAATGAGCTTACAAAAATTGTGAATAATAGGAAGAAAGGTATAAAATGATTTTAATTTTCAGAGAAAAATTTAAATACTGACAATTTAATTTACTTGATCATGAAAAAATACTGCCTAGGTGAATATGTTAACACATCAAAATGATAATACCAATCCAAAAAATTAAACATACAAACTCAAAAAAAAGCACACCATATTGCATTGCCAAGTTAATGAAATTGTAACGATATGATTGAATACTTAATGACGATCATAAAATAAAATTTGAAAGAACAAAAAAGCTTAATCAGTCTCGTCAGTACTGTCAGAGTCAGAACTAAAGATTTTGTCTTCATCGACGTAGTTTTCGTCAGTTGTAATTACCAAGTGGCGGAATGTCAGAGGCATCACACACTCGTATTGCCTCCCAAGCGTCTTGAATTATCCTTTCTGTATTAAGAACATGTTTTTGCCAATGGTCTATAGAAATTTCGTTTATTACCCTTTCCCATGTAGCCAGAACTTCTGAAAGTGACCCCTTAAGATTGGAAATATATTGATCGTATTTTCGTTTACATTCCGACCATACCATTTCAATTACATTAAACTGGCAAAGGTGTCGTGACAGTCGCAAAATTTTGTGTCCTAAGGTTCTAACATATTCATCAAGGAAGTATTTTTTTCACTAGGGCAGTTTCTGCGTGCAATACTCCATATTTGATCGTTCATGGCCTTTTCTGGAAAGTGGATATTCTCTTTCTTCAACCATTCGAACAGTCTCTGCTTTGTCCAAGATTTTCTTGGGATTTTTTCTAATAAACCAGAATGGTAACTTGCATTTTCCATGATTATGAATGACTTCGGGGGAAGATTCGAAACCAGCTAAGTTTTAAACCAGTTTTCGAAGATTTTCGTTCATATTGTCATGATAATCCACCGTCTTTAATCCACTTATGAATATTAAATTCGCGCCCTTGATGAAGGCATCTTTGGTTTCCGCGTGGACCACAATATATCGATGACCTTAAAAAATACAAGATTACTCAATTTCTCTTAAACATCAAAAATATTCGAAATCATTCTACCAGAACATAAATTTAATATAATTATAGGTAATGTTCCACGCACATAGTACATAGAGTCAAATTCCCTCATACCTACGTATGATTTTTTTAACGAAAAAACAAATCAAAAATCATTTGGATTATTTGGGAGGGACGGCAATTTATAAGGTCTCTCAGAAATTCACGATGGAACAATATCATGAGCTTCATAATCTGTAACCAGTCATATAAGAATTTATCTGCGAAAAAAATCCAAGTGAGCTGAAATTTGGCATACACCTTTACTTTTATTATACTAATAATGAATCAAAAGTCCCCAACGATATCTTGTTTGCGTTTCAAGTTATTCAAGGTCAAATGTCAAACAAATTGGTTTTTCGCAAATATTTTGTTTCCTGTATGCCCTATGACTTTTTCGGCTATTAAAAAAAATAGAGATTAAAAAATTCTCTTCAAAAAGTGTTATATATATATTTTACGTAAAACTAACTTTTTTCACACTATACGCCAGGAAAACACAGGGTAGCGGTACATACGTTTCCACACGACCCCAGAGGCAGGATGCAGGGCGCGTTTTTTTACATGGTTTCACCAGTAGGCCTAATACATGATTTGGCTTGATTTTGTAACTTCTACAGCTCATCTTCATTCTCGTCATCTATCCTCTCTTCCACGTCTTCGTCCTCTGTTATCTCATCCAAGTTGTCGTCCTTTGTCCCCTCTTCCAGATTTTCGTCGCCTTCCCCAACATTTTCTTTTTCTCCTGTTATATTTTGTGTCAATAGGTCAACAGGATCAAACTGATTATCTTCTTCATTCTGAATGGTTTCTTCGGTAACGCAATTGACATTTGCGTTGAGACATGACTGACCGTGACAATGGCCGCAAAGTATTGAACAGGATAGTCCAACTTTTCTGCACCCGCAATTTGTGTTACATCCTTTAGTACAGTTGCAAAAAATAGTATTTAAAAGTACATCTGGTGCAGGTGGCAATAAAGTCCTAATGGGCTCCAAAATATTATTATTTAACGTCCATCCCCATTGTTCAGGATTTAAATCATTACCAAGCCAACTCTGTACTTGATAATACACTCGACCTAGATGTTGACATGCAGCTGCGGCAGTAGGTACTCCAGTCATATTAGGCCGGAAAAAGCAGCATCTGCTAAAAAAATGCAAGTGAGCTTAAATTTTGTTTACCCCTTTATTTTAATTTTGGAAGCAATGGCTGAAGTGTACTTACTTGTATAATTATACGTCGATACTTCTTAGGTTTCTTTATCTATGCGTCCTCGTTGGCTTCTTCACCAGAAAAAAAAAACAAGGTTTGAAAATTAAAGGATGCCAAGCTAGAGCGTACTTTGCGAGGAGAACACTGGGATGTACCGGGAGCTTCTTCAACTCGTCGCCTTTTAAATGCCACTACGATACTCTTGCGAGTATATTCCTTGCGACAGTTTTTATTTACCATCACCGAATATGTACCCCTTAAACGTTCTGTATGTTCATCTTCTCTTTCCGCACTTGAGTCTCTCAAAGCATCTATACCGCGTTTTACAATCACTGTAACTTTAAAGAGCGATTGACTGCAAATAAAACAGCACTCGTCCATCGCGACGGCTAATTTAGAAATTCCAAACCGAAATGTGCGTATACTTCTTCCCAACTAGATTTAAGCTAAGAACTTAAACTTAAATTTTTTAAAAATATATATTCTTTTATCTATGAAATATATATTCTTTTATCTATGAACTTAAACCAGCGGCAAGCGGAAGCGGATGACTATATAAGGAACTCTAAGCAGACGAGCGACAACAGTTTAAACTCAAGGTTAAATAAAGTGGTGGTAAATAGTTATTATGACATCGGGCGTTATTTTAACAATAGCTAACTTCGCGTTTCGATACACCATATTGTATTTTAAATGTATTTACAGTTAACCGCGGCGTCACGTAATCTTTTATATAGAGACATACTGCGTTGTGCTCCTTGCAGCATAATTTAGCCATGTTATTTAATGAATCGTTGGTTTTACGGAAAAAACTTATATAACCTTTTTGTAGAGAACACCCTGTTCTTTATTTTTTTGTAATTACCCAAAAAGTCCTACGATTTACGGAAAGCGAGATATTTAAGAAAATAGGAGTTTTAGGACCTTTCACCTTAAATAACTAAAAACGCAAGTGCGATATTGATGGGGACTTTTCAGACATTGCTTCCAAAGTCAAAATAAAGGTGTAAACAAAATTTAAGCTCACTTGCATTTTTTTAGCAGATGCTGCTTTTTCCGGCCTAATATGACTGGAGTATAATAATACTTAAATACGTCGAAATAATAAGTTGCATTACTATGCTATACAGGGTGTTTCCTAATCTCGGTAAAAAAATTAAACTGGTGAATCCCCACGTAATTGTAAGACAAAAATGTGGTATAAAATTTTTTCTAATGTCGCTTCGTTTTCAAAATGCAGGGTGTTTTATTTATATATTTATTTCGAGTTTTCTTTTTAGTAATAATTAATAAGAAACGACATTCGAATAATGTTTGTCACACCTCAATAAAGGGTTTGAGCCCTTTATTTTGTGTTCATGTTGAATTTCTCAATTAGTTCATTGGCGGAGGTTAGAAGTGCTAAATTGTCTCTTACGTGACGGAAAATATCGGTGCTGGCGCAAATCGTATTAAAACCGTTAATAATGCGCAATTGAAGTTCTTCTACAGTTTTAATAGGAGTAGTATAGACAAGTTATTTAAGGTGAACCCAGAATAAAAGTCCAAAGGATTAAGTTCGCCCCTCATTTTGCAGCTGACAATTTAGCACGTCGAATAGATGCGTGTTTACTGGCTCATGGAGAACACGTTCAGCAATTTATTTGACTTTACATATGGTGCATTCGTCAGAGCTTTTAGGCGCTATTATTTTTTAAAGAAATTCCTGTGACGTGAAGAGTAGAATTATTTTTTACTCAAAAAAAGAGATACTAAAAAAATGCAAGAAACTTAATTTGCTTAAAATAATTTTTTTTGTCTAATAAAATACGAATTTTGAGTGTTTAATAGGTCCGTATTATTGACTTTTACGAAATTCTAGTAGTCGTTAACCGGATCTCCGCCAATGAACTAATTGAGAAGTCCGACATAAACACAAAATAAAGTGCTCAAACCCTTTATTAAGGTGTGACAAATATTATTCGAATGTCGTTTCTCATTAATTATTAATAAAAAGAAAACATGAAAAAAATTGTTTCTTTCAAGACTCTGTATTTTGAAAACGAAGCGACATTCAAAAAAATAAATATACCACATTTTCGTCTTACAATTAAGTGAAGATTCATCAGTTTAATTTTTTTGCCAAGATTAGGAAACACCATGTATATTGCTAATATTGCTTCGCTGCGGTTTTTTGAGAGATCCGCGATGGGATTTTGAAGAGCCAACCGATAAGACCTACTTTTTGAAAAAAGGTTGTACTTTTATAGGCTGATAAAAATATGAAACAGATGGAATTATGAATATTTACAAGGCACCAGTTTAAAAAACAAATCTAATAAGATAACAACATATTTTTACCTTCACTGTTTTTTCTTGAATCCGTGTGCATGGTGTCATCTTGCCAGCTACTACGAAATGATCCCTTGCCCAAGATCCACGTCTCATCAATAAAAACTGGAGTAAAACCTTCCGGACCTAAATCTCTATTTTTGATATCCCTTGCAAAATTGATTCTTTAATGAACAATATCTGGCAAGTCGATCAAATATTTGCTATTATTTGATTTTTTCCACTTGAAGCCTATACTTTTGATCCATCTTCTTAAGGATGGATGGAAAACTCAAAATATTCAATTTTTTACCAAGATTAGGAAACACGCACGTCATTTACTTTCTAGACCGAATTAACCTGAACTAACTAAAGCTAACCAAAACTAACCCTACCCAAGCTAAGAAAAACTAACCGAACCTAACAAAACTAACACAAGCTAACCAAAACTACCAAAAACTAACCCAGGTTAACCAAAACTAACCCAGCCTAACTGCTAAAAGCGCGCTTTTCTTTTAGTAGTTAGATTGGGTTGGTTATAAACCAATGAACAAAAATTATAAAAGTATGCAGAAAATATTGTTTCCACCGATCTATTTTTTAAACAAATATATATTAATTTGTAATAAAAATTTTATTTTAATGAAAAATAAATACACGAAATTAATTTGAATCAGTCACATAATCTATCTCGCGCAACGCCTAAAGTGTGTGAGAGCTTAAGACCTAACAAAAACTAACACAAGCTAACCATAACTAACTCAAACTAGCAAAAACTAACCCAACCTAACCAAAACTAACCCAATCTAACTACTAAAAGAAAAGCGCGCTTTTCTTTTAGTAATTATGAAACAATTAACCAAAATTATAAAAATATGTTTTCAACAATTATACATCAATCTGCAATAAATATGTTATTTTAATGAAAAATAAATATACGAAATTAATTTGAATCATCACATAATCTATCCCGCGCAACGTGTGTGAGAGCTTAATACCTAACAAAAACTAACACTAGCTAACCATAACTGACTCAAACTAGCAAAAACTAACCCAACCTAACCAAAATTAACCCAAACTAACTACTAAAAGAAAAGCGCGCTTTTCTTTTAGTAATTATAAAACAATTAACCAACATTATAAAAATATGCAGAAAGTCTTGTTTCCACCGATCTATTTCATTTCAAATTTACTTTATTTTGTATTGCATAGAAATATAAAAATCGCGAATTTCTATGATCCAATAATTATCCAAACTTACAACAATTAACTAAAGCAGTGATTTATTTTTATATTAATTTGGGTTAGCTTCGGTTAGTTTGGGTTGCGCCCCGGAGCCACGGCACATATAACAACCAGCAATATTACTCGACCTGTCAGGCGAAAAATTAAATTTGACCTTGCTAATGTCAGTTGGGTAGGAAAAGTCAGGGCTGGATTTGAAATATATATAAGTATGATTTTCCTTTAACAGAGCCGCAATATGTATACCTTGTTGTATGAGCAGGAAATCTAAAGAAATTCTTCTTGGAAGATTATCTCTGGTTTGTACAAGTTCTTATTGCTTAAACACCATGGCTTTTTGCATTACACAATGTCATAAACAACGTTCGTCTCTCACAATGTCAATTATTTGACAAATACACGCCTATGGTTTTGATTTAACTCCAATAGCGATAAAATAAACCAGGCGTAAAAACACGACGCCGCTGGCGCAGTTTGACGGATTTCCTACCAAGGAATATCTTGCGCGCGGACTTGCGCAGACGCGAAAAAAGAAGAAGTGATATTGCTGGTTGTTATATGTGCCGTGCCGGAGCTAGCGAAGCGAGCGAAGGGCCATACGGAAATTATTTAGCGTAGCGTTTCTTTACCCCGTAAGAAAAGCAACATTTGGCAACATTGCAACAATCCTCCCGCATCAGATGCCAAAAATTTTCTGATTTGTATATTTCAGCTTCTCAAAAGTCGAACTTGGCTTTTTTGTGGGATAACCAAATAATTGCGCAACATTTTAATGATCAAAAACGTCTTTCAAAAGTGTTTAAATAGAGAAGAACAAAATGTTTTTACAAAATTCGAACGGTTGTTAAACTGAAAAATGTCCCCCTGAACTTTTGTCTTATTGTTGCCAATTTTACATATTCTTTTCTGGCGTACATAGAATAAATTGTGTCCCTAATTATATTTTTCCAATATTTTGTAATTTTGACTTTTGCAGTATTTTGCTTGGAAGACATAGTGGATTCTATTTGCGAGCGTTGTGGGCGCAATTTTGTTGCACCAGCGACACGCTGTAACACATTCTCCGTTTGAAGTGCGATTCCGCTTCGGACTTGTTCCTTTTCCAGTTGAAAAAGATCCCATATTTTCAATTTTCAGCTGCGATTGTTCATTATACCTATTATATTTTTGCCGGCATTATTTAAGACTTTTTGAAATAACTTTCGACAACAAGTTGACAAACCAATAAGCGTCATCAGGTTACAAAAAAAAACTTCAAAATCAATCCGGATGTCATAATAATTATGACATTTTGTTTGTTCAAAATACTTATTTATTCTTTTAGAAAGCATAAAATCTATAAATAGATTCGAAAAGAGTGTAAAAAAGTAGATGTATGAAGATACAATACTGCCAGTGAGAAACAAAGTTCGGATACCCAGTAGAACTAGGACGCGAATATATTTCGTGCAGGAAGAGACGAAAAAATCGCTGTTTTTTATAAAATGGATAGAATTGGTAAGAACTATGGTACAAACTATGAAAACTACTAAAATGTAGGTTGCCCATGCAACCCCATTTCTACTTAATCGCTCAATGGCTCAACATACTATGAATATCCACTGAATTCGAATATACTTGGAGTTGATTTATCAATGCGAAATTAAACACACCATGTGATGTCAATTTGTTGATCCAGGGTAATTTGAAACTTCTGGAAGAAAAAAAATTAATATAACTTTTACACGACAACATTAGACTAGTTTGGGTGAGTCAAATGTGCTCCTTTACTTGACTTCGGCATTAATAAACCGACCCTTAGCAAAATTGTCTTATTTCAGTTTCGGTATCTTTCTGTTAATAAATCAATTTTATTTTTAGGTAATATGTCTCCTGTGCTTTTGCTTCGCCATTCTAGCCATAAACGCTACGGAAATAACGAATCTGAACAAGGTCGTAATAATTGTTTCAAGCTCCTCCAGTATAATCCTTGTGTTGATTGAAATCACGTATCCGTACTTTAGAAGGTACCAATACTAATTATCTATAGATATTATAAATTCGTGAGTGGTTTGTCATTTTCTCTCTCTATCTATCTATCTGTCTCTCTATCTAATAGTAGCCACCTTGCGTAGGTTACGATCTAACACTCCATTGCTCCCTATTCGTTTTCCTAAATTAAATATCATTTTCGTTCCCGTATGGACTCTTCGCGAAGCACTTTTCCATACAAGGCTTTTATGTATATTTAGATGAGATCACTATCTAGAGAGAGACAGAAAAATCTTTAACTCTATAAAGCTACTCGTTATTTTTCGTACGTGAAAGCGAACGACACGTAAAATTTACGTATCGGACAATAGACCTTAAATTGATCAAAACTATATTTCGTTTATAATAAATAAGACAGAAGTGTTTAAGTAAGTTAAATTTTATTTCTAAATGTAAAAGATAACTTTACTTACCTATAAAAAAGTAAAAGCAGATTTTTTTGGCTACAGTTAAAGCAAATAACATAAATAGCGTTTATATAAGAAAGAGTTTGTAGTCGTCATTCACTTTTTTTTTCGCGGTTGGAAACAGGCTACAGTAACTTCTTTTTGTTTTTCCTTGATGACGTTCATGTGGTCAAGCTGTCGTACAGTTGAAATAGTTTCCCTCAAATTACTTGAAAGAGATGGTAAAGTTTTTATTGCCATAGCTTTGTCAACTGTTCATGAGGTTATGCTTCTCCTATTCAATGATTTCATCGACCTGATGATTTCAAACCTTTTTGTATGATTTTACAGAGCCGTAACTAGGACGGGGCCAAGGTGGCATTTGCCATGAGCGCAAGCTTCAGGAAGGCGCATTCTACTAGTACCTAAGTAATAGCCGAGAGAATATAAGAAAATCTTTAAAGAAATTAATTAAATCTAAATAATTTAAATAAGTTAAAACTACAAATCTTATTAACTGTTTAACCAATTACATAATTAGAATATTTTTTCACATCATCTCTCAAAACTCTATACCCGCACCCACCTAATATAAAACAATGCTATGTCATTTTTACTAAACAAATCACTGCCCGACAGCAGCGGTAATCCTTTCTCTTTGCTAACTCAACAAATGCTTTAAAATCTGTCACAAATTAAAATAGAATTCTTTATATTTTTTTACACAAATACACACAAGGTTCTAGCGACGCCGACGGTGACGAACGCTCTACCTCAGCCTACTCAGCCAATAACAACTCTACTTGGTTTTGCCTCAGCAGGAACAAAGCGGCGCGAAGACTCGCAAGGAGTCGAGCCAAGCCTTGCTTGAAAATCATCAACAAGCGACAAGATTCAACAGGACAATAGACAGACAGACAAATCAAGCTGGAAGAGAAAAACATAGCTTTCCTGAAAAGGATTATGAGATTGCAAGAACTCTTTCAGGCACAGAGTCAAGCAAAGAAGACAACCCCCTCTGCAGAAACAGGTAGAAAAAAAAAATCAGCTGAGATAGCTCAGAATAAAGAGTTCTTATTAAAAGAACTCATCAGGAGGGGAAGCCAAAAGCAGTGCAGGTCATCATGGAAGTGACGCCGAGAGAAGAAGGAGACACACCTCTCTGCTATGCCGACTCGGCCAAAAAAACCGGCAGCGAAGGCCTTAATACCACCAGTCACGGTCCAAGGAAACGAGGACTGGAAGGTATTAAGAAAAGAGTTGAGGAAAACGCACGCAGATTTTCATTACGCCAAGACTCTGGGTCAAGACCGCCGAGGATTATAGAAAGCTACGAAGGAATCTCCACGAGGTGAATAGAGCTTTCTATACCTATCAGCTGCCAGAAGGCAAGAAATTCCACGTGGTGATCAGGGGATTACCGATCAAAATGACGATGGAAGATTCGACAGAGAGTTGAAGGATATATCGGGTATGCCGACGTGGAAGTATCCCAGATGACAAGGCAGCGGACAAAGAGCAAGATGCCTCTCTTCCTGTTTAAAACCAAAAATAATGAGATACTAAAGGAGAGATATGTTCTCAGTATGGCAATTACTGTCGCACAGATGACAAAAGACGGGCATACCCAATTACATAATACCCAATAGAGATGCTGCTTCCCGAACATCTGCGTAAAATGTGCAGTAACAAAGCAGAACAGTGCCCTATTCCTAGAAAAGAGGGAGAAAAGAATGCTACCTGTGCCAACTGCGGCAAAAACCACCCTGCTACTATAGAAGGTGCGAAAAGTATCCGAAAGTGAAGACGACCAGCAATCCAAACCATCCAAGAACGAAAAGACCAAAAATCCGTCTGGGCAGCGTTGCTTTAAGTTTTTTTTTGTGGTATTTTATGTCAAGTAAAAATTAATTTTTATTTTAGTTACTTTTTCTTGTTTAATTTAAGAAAAGCCAGTATTTTTTAACATAGATATGGGGCACGGGGCGCAAATTGATAATCTGCCACAAGCGCGAACACGTCTAGTTACGGCTCTGTAATTTTATGACGATAAATTGCGTTGGCATTCACTGAATATTGATCACATTGTAAAACATGCAGAGTAGCTATCATCTGGATTCTCTGTTGAGTCACATATGATCAACGGGAACAACTGTTCCCTTGGTTGAACTGTATGTATGGATGATTTCTGGCTTCAACGTATCTCACTTGATGCATCCCACAAACATAATTGAAAAATAAATAAATAAATAAATAATTACCCACCAATCAGAAACGGCTAATATAGCATAGTGCGGTAGGACTATGGTAACTTCTCCAAAACAATTACATCATTTAATGGAACAATGCCACAAGCTTTAAAACCAAATTTGATATTTTGGCGATACTTGGGTTTGAAGATTTAAGGAAATTCTGATTTAGGTAGGACATCTTTATTTTTAAATTTCCAAGGCCACGCCACGAAACTCTTCATGAGGTCGAAAATCGCAACATCAAGAGGCTACAGCAAAAAAACCTTTAGTCCGTATAACTTATAAAAAAATATGGCAAAATCACTTCTAAGGTCACTGACTTTTCATTCTATTATGTACGGTATCTTCTTGACTTCCTTCGTAACAAGTTGGATAAATCTGAAAAGCTACGACATACGCATTCAGCAAGATATTCGAAACAGTAACAGCCATCATGCTTTTAAAAGGACAAATAATTCTATTTATATGTTTGGTTCCTTTTTCACAAATGACGTTTAGTTTTCCAGGGTCTTTACTCAAGTTAGATCATAATTCACAATGCTCTCGGGAGGAATATTTTTTATGACATTTATCAAATATCCTTTAACTTTTTCTCTATCGATATCTGCTCTACATCTTTTGATGTTTTCTGCACGGCGTCGTTAATGGCTGGTTTCTCTTTATAAAGCCATTCCAGTCCAGGCTTATTCTCTTTAAATGCTACGCTATGATTCTCTATCCCGCTCTATCCAAATATGTTTTGACGATTTGGCAATTTCCATTCGAGTTAATGGAAAGTCCCATGTGGCGGCAGTCAAAATTCCGTGTGTTCTTTTGCGACGCGCTTTCTGTGTAATAAAAATATTATTTTTTTTTTAAGAGTACCTAAAGATTAAAAAATGTTTAATGCTCGTGGAGCTATGACGAGTTCCACCGATATTAGTATTAGTGTACACTTACCGAACTCGACCATATATCCTCCGTTGAAAATAACACCCGGCAAGGTCGGAATGCAAGGCTTTGTAGCAAGTTATAAAGTGAGCGCGCAATTTACCCGCTGCTCAATTAACCGGAGATAGGTTCATTGGGCTCCACCGAGTTCTTTACGGACCAAACTGGAGATCCCCGCGTTATTCGTGGAACCTGCTGCAAGACCTTCGCTCCCCAAGGTAAATCTTGCCGGTAAGAATCGCAAAAGAAAAGATTGCCACCACCAAAACTAGTGAAACGGTAAATTGTCGATCAGTAGATTGTCGAACCAAATAAAAACGCCGCAGATACAATACTATCTCTTTATTGTAAAAAAAAATCAAAATAGGCAACGGTAATGGCCCAAAATAGCGATAGATGCAAAAGGGTGTAAAAATAAATTGAGGAGGCTAAAATATTATTATTAATATTATTACATAAATACAGGTGCGATACCAATGATCGTAGGTTTGAACCTCCATAAAAACTAAACTATCTAATAATAATGAACCATAGCAATAAAAATAAATAATTTATCAGTGGTTGGTCAAAACTCTATGAAGATTTAAGTTAATTAAAAATTAAATAAGCACCACTTAAGCGCCTAAGAGCCCCAGCGAGAAATTGGGGAAAGTAAAAATAAAACTTGGGTTTGGTCCACCGCGCGGGGTCGTGATCACATAAACCGCAAAGATAAGATGGGCGCAATAACTTATGGTGCTAACGTAAAAGTGACAGTTATTCCAGATACAGTATTTTAAATCTAAACTAAACACTTAGCTTTTTCACCATAGTTCCAACATCAACCAACCTGGCTGGGTGGTCACCCAGGTAAGCAAGTACTACCAAGCCAAATATACAGCAGTTCAGCCAGGTAGGCGAACCATCAAGTTTCCGCCTGGTGTAAAGACTCCCAAATTCTCGCCCGGTGGAAGGACAACCAAACCCCTGCCCGGGGAAAGGACCCTAGGAATGGAAACATTTCCTGGTAACGAGTCACAACGATATGTGAATCGATTGCTATTATATACGATCTTTTCCAAAAAAATTATTCCGCAGAGCTTCAAATTTCAGATTTAAGAGACAGGGTATGCACCTCGTTATTTTAAATCGAATATCAAAAATGAACCAAAAGAAAAAAAAAACAAAGATTAAATGAGAAAAGAGCACCACCGTAACAGTAACTATAACTTAATTTTAGTTTTGCAAAAAAAACTAAAAGAGTTCGGTTCGCCCAAGGGAGGCCAACATCATTAGTTAAAAAAAATATTACAGCCTTTTTGAAAGAGGAAATAAGCAGTCCGATAATTCGGACCGAGTTTGGCACCGCAAAATAAACGTACATAATCGTTGAAAGCAGTAACTAACAGCAATAGTACAAAATAAAAGATAAATGAATGTAATTAAATGGGTCGGACCTAGTCTGGTACAGATAAAGTCCAGCCCATATTCATAAAAGAGTTCAAGTATGATAAAAAAAAGAACAAAAGCAACAAAATAAACTTTAATGCAAAATCATACCGAATGAATTAGACAAATAAATGGTCTGAGTGACCCTACAATATTATTATCAAGTAAAAAAGCATAACTCTTCCCGAATTTCAATAATTCTAGAGAAAAGTTCAAGTACGGGCCACATAGCGAAACAAAAGCAGCAAAATATACTTCAATAAAAATATCGCACTAAACGAGTTTGGCAAATAGATAATCCGAACGACTTTCCAATATTAATATCAAAAAGATAGCGTGCCTCTGCCTTTAATTTAATAAATCGAGAACAAATTTCAATAAAATAAACGACAATGCATGAATGAAAATACGCAACAATATGTACTCTACATTATACGACATGATCTGAGGGCTTCCCTTAGTACGGTATCTAATAATAAACGAAACTGCAGTAACTACCTAATTTCCCGGTTTAGTGTCTAATTAATAATTAAAATCAACAACCCACACGAATCTCTAGAAGTTGATTGCAAGAATAAATAACAAAATTAAAGATAAACACTATAGTTCCCCGTTGCATTGATTCTAACTCCGGTAATATAATAAATTCCATGAAATTAGCGATCTTATCATTAATCGCAACCAGCGGCTGTAGAAAATAGTTGCCCTTGAAAAAGCGAAATCAAATCAATGTTGTCATTCTACACTCGTATCTAAATTGCCTCAGAAAGGTTAATTAGGCTGGTAGCAAGGCCCAGTGAATGAACCATAACAACTATTTCATTCAAATACTGAAGCCCAAGCTTAAATTAATCTCTTAATCAATTTGACGTCACACCGAATAATCTAGCCAATTAAATCAAGTCCGATATGAATGAAAACGGTTAATTTAATAATCATTAAATAATAAACTACGCCGCCCAAGTAGTAAAACCATAATAATCTCTAATTAGGATGACGTCACGCCGTCTAATTAGGCGATTACATCAAGCCCGATAGGAACGAAAAGCTAAATAATGCAAAAATACAATTAAATAAGACCCGAGAAACGCAAAACATCTGCAATTTATAAGGAAAACTTACCTCTTAAACTGATGGCAAAATTACACGGCACATAAAAAAACCGCCAAGTACCGCCATGCGAATCGACCAATGAGAAATGCCGATTTTTATATAGTGCACTATTTGTGTAAATGATCTTATAATGCTCCTGAGACATGGAAACATGCCTTAAGCAGTACGCCCACTGAATCGGCACAGACCGGCCAGCACGGCCGGCATAAGTTGCTATGTACGTTATTAAACGAGGCAGCGCCCATTTAATCGCAACAGCGCGGAACGGCATCTCGTTTAATAACGAATGCCGGCAGTGCTGGCCGTGCCGAGCCGGTCTGTGCCGATTCTGTGGGCGTCCTGCTTTAGTCGTAGTAATACTGAAACAAGGAAAGAATCCTAAGCTTCCACAATCTTATAGGCCCATTTCCTTACTCAATTGCCTTAGTAAAGTGCAGGTTTCAGGCCACGGCATGGCACTGTTATGCACGCCATTGTATGGCTGCCTACGTCAGAAAAGCCAATTTCAAAAATCTTCGCGTGGCGAGATTTTCCCGTATTTACAGCACTAAACTTAATCGAAAACAAATCGCAATGGCTAATACGGGACTCACTACGTTGTTAGCCGACAAAATCCATCGTAAATGCCTCGGCTTAAATCAAATTTTAAAAATCGAACAACCAAAGGCTTCTCTGGAAAAGGGACCGTCCCTTCAAAGCTGAACAAGAAGTCCTTCGCGCTCCGAAAGAAGAAGTCAGCGCGCAGGAAATTTTACTGCAACGTTTCTCGACGCTCCAATCAAACAGATCCCTTAGGTCACGCGGGACAGAAATAAAATTGAATTCAATATCGGAATTAAATTTCGTACTTCGAACGAAAGCATGAATAGTACCGGGGCGTATTAGAAAATTCACTTCTAGTTGGCGACCGAAACGGGATGTCACAACTCCCCTCTCATTCGAAAGGAGGGAAACTTTCCAAAGAAAGTTTTCCGACGATAATGCTAAAAGTAGATGTAAAACCATTGATTACCAGAATCAGAACCAAAGACAACGGAAATGCCGCCCTCGCCCAGAAACACTAAGACAATGGACAAAAGACAAACTAAAACTAAACTTAAGGGGATTAACACCCAACACCCCATACTAAATGGAATGGGAACCATCCATTTTCACTAAACCGAACAGAATCTAAAACCTACAGCTAACGGAAGAGACCTAACCCTAACGGAAGAAACCTACAATAACAGAAGAAGCCTATCACTAACGGAAGAAACCTATCACTAACGGAAGAAACCTAACACTAGCAACAGAAACAATGGAACTGAGGGTCCCCATCGTCACAGCACTCACAGGACTTCTACCTCTACCAGTACCTCGATGTAGGGCTATTCTTCCCATCAAGGAGCAGATACATCAGAGGATCCACCTCGCGCGGAAACCCGAAATCCCTACAACCCTGAGTCGCTCCCCTACAACCCTGACTCGCCCACCCTACAGAGCGGACGGAAGACAACGGAAATATCACACACTTTTGGGGAGTATATATCAAATTTGTAAAACAGCTCAACCCCACTCCCCATGAAAATGGGAGATGTCGCAGGAGGCTTCTAAACAAACCAACCCCTACCACCATGGACGACAACCATTCAAAAATGACCAAAGTCAAGAAGAAGAATCTGAATTTTGTAAACAAAATCCCAACTACGAAAAAATCAATGTCTTTACCTTTTTTTGAAATGAAAGTTTCAGTTTAGCAACAAGAGACTAGAACGAGTATTCGAAAATAAGGTACACCAATAAATAGCACGAAATCGCAACAAATTCCAAGGAGTAGATCCAAAATATTTTGAGAGACGACGCATGGCTCGTCCAATCCTAGGCGTAACCACGTGCTTTCTGAAATCCAGTACATCCGCGCTACTGCGACGACTAACTGCGCAACTCCATGACAAGTCAAGGTAAAATCAGTAAGGTTCTAAGTTGCAAAATCCGGCACCAACCGAAATGACCCACAGGCCTAACAACTTAGAACTTCGCAAAACAACTCTACAAAAGTCAAATCAATACGGTAAGGTATAGGTAGACACTCAACGCGTTAGCTTAAGGAGTGTTACACCAAACGATACGAAACGAAAAGGTACTGAATTAATCCAGCTCGAAAACAGCTCCACGAAAGTTAAATCAATACGGTAAGGTATGTGTGAACTCAACGCGTTAGCTCAAGGAGTGTTACACCAAACGATACGATACAAAAAGGTACTGAATTAATTCAGCTCGAAAACAACTCCACGAAAGTTAAATCAATACGGTAAGGTATAAGTGTACACTCAACGCGTTAGCTCAAGGAGTGTTACACCAAACGATACGAAACGAAAAGGTACTGAATTAATCTAGCTCGAAAAGAAAATCTTACTCGAGTAAAATAGTCAAATCCGGTAATAAGTCACAATCGGGATAAGGTAAAGGTCATCACTCTAACCCTCTACCAACAAGGAGTGTTACACCAAAAGATACGAAATGAAACAATAAAACTAAACGTGAAGGTCACGGTAAGGTAAAGGTGAACACCCTAATCCTCCAACAACGAGAGATGTTACACCAAAAGATATTAAACGAAACGCCAGGAAAACTTACCTCTTAAACTGAGGGCGAAACTACACGGCACATAAAAACCGCCAAGTACCACTATGGCTGCCTACGCCAGAAAAAACCAATTTCAAAAATCCTCGCTTGGCGAGATTTCCCGTATTTACAGCACTAAGCTTAATCGAAAACAAATGGCAATGTCTAATACGGGAATCACTACGGTTAAGTAAGTCAACTGGGTAGATGCTCATTCTGGAGAGTTGCAGATAAAAATAATAAAACAAATAACGCCTTGATTTCGGTTAGGCTTGCATCTGAAACAGCTGCATTTTATATGTGTCCCGACACATACAATCGTGCGATTGTATTTCAAAGCGAAAATATTTAAAAATCGATGCCGCCCTTTCAAATGCAATTATTGTGTATGTTTGCGAAATGCCCTCGTAATTCCGCTCGCTCGTGCGCCGCATCGCTTGACGTTGCTTTAGTCCGATTCAATAAAAAATAAAATTTGCGTCGCTAAACAAATTTCAATTTTGAACCAATTGAATTTCGCGCGTACGTGTCCCGAGGTTAGGAAAAATATCCGTTTCCGAAACCGTATCATGGCCTATTATCTTCAACCTCGTGCGCATGAATGTGACATATGTTGATCGTGTGATGTGTGAATAAATTTCTATTGGTAGATTGTAATTTTTAGTAGGGAGAATTTCGGAGGAAGTTCCTTCGCTTCCTGAAAGTGTCATGCAGGTCACTCTACGTTCGTTAGCCTTTCAAAGTGGTTTGGTATCGGTTGGAAGTGTGATATAGTTTTCCCTTTGTGGGATTTTCCAATCGGTCCAGTTTTTTTGAGTTTCAAGCCTTGCCTGTACCTTACCTTAATGGTTTGTTGTTTGGTGCCTGTAACTCATTCCGTAACGGGATTTAGTACTGCTTTTTGTCAGAGGCCTTTTCTTCTATTGAGGCAGCCTGGTGATTCCAGCCTTAAGCAGTCAACAGACCCTTTCATAGGGTTCTACCGACGGGTGTACTTCATTTGGCGAGTTCTACTACGCTTGACCGGGTTAACTACACGTAGCGTCATCACTTCCTTTCTTCCTTCTACCTTCTTCGGTTGAGAAAGTAGCTGATTTCTGTGATCAGACTCTACTGGAGCAGCTGCCTTCGGATTGAAAGAAATCTGTTTTCATTTATATATATTTTCGTTACTTGCTGGTTAGTGTATACCACTGAACTAGTATATAGTTCAGTGGTGTATACCGGGTTAGTTTGCTTACGAGTCGTTAATTTTTACCCTTCTACCTAACATAATTTTAACTTTTCCTTATTAAATAAGGTATATCTTTCTGAGGAACCCTCTGTTTGCCTCATGTTTTTTTACCTAAAAGTTTGCTTGATTGCTTTTAACTTACAGCAAGTCTAATTTCGGACCGAATAATAATATATCTGGTCAACTGTGTTAGCTAATACATGCTAGTTTTCTCTTATTGAATTTTCAATTAACTAAATTCAATAACGTTATAAGTTGTATTTTTTCTCACAGTCATTAATTTTAGATACCTGTATATAGAGTGCTACTATATCGATATTGCGGCCTAGTGGACTTTGCGTTATTCGTTAAATTGTATTTTTTCTTTTACTAACTTTTGGAAACAAACTCCGCCATAAGTAAGCTATCCTAGACTTGGAGTACTTGCGTTTAATTTAAAACATTTTTATTCATTAAGGTTCGATTGATGGATTGTTTCAATAACGCTTAGTCATAATGGTCTGTGTAATTACGCGGCCGTTACCAGCGCTTTGTAACCGATACCTATAAATATATAACTAGTTAGTAGCATAACACCGTGTAAACGAATCATGAATTATTTCTTTTAGCGAATTTAAGTGATTATTTATTTGCGGTAGTGGAATTTTTCTTATTAAGAGTGATTATTTGATGGTTGCGCAAATTATATAGATACTGATTTATAGCGTTATTTCCGAAAATAATTTATCTTTAGCTATACGTCAACAACAGATTGACTCAGACGTTTAAATTCTCAGCACAGTAAATATTTCGAGCAGTTGCTTAGGCAAATCATTTGTTTCTTTTCGTGAAGTAACCAAGAAAAGTTAATCGCTTTCTTCTTGACTTATAGTCGTTATCGTCAGGCACAGCCGAGTGTACCGGGGTACCACGATTATTAGTAGTTTTTTTCTAATTTACTTGTCATTTCAGCTCGGTAGTTTTTATCTTTATAATACGATTATAATCAACCAGTTCTCTTTGGTAATAAGCCGATCTTTGTTTGTCTATTTACCTGTTTTATTCGATTGGCTTTTATTGTCAGTGCTCCAATGGAGAGGGCCGCTAAAGTAAGTATCTGATTTTTTTTTATTACTTGCGCTCAATAATAGAAACGTTCTCTATTTTACTTTAGATTAATATTTGAGTATTTGTTTATCACTGACTTTAGCTTTTTTGAATAATGTTTGAGTAAGTATTTGTTTATAACTTTGTTTATTTTTAATTAATTTTTGAGTAATAATTCTTCTATTGTTAATACGGATAAATTTCTGGCATTTAAATCTGATCTAATTTCCTAACTTATTTTTGCTGTTTTATTGATCGGTTTCCTTGATAGAAGAAATAACAAATTTTCGGTTATATTTTATTTTATCGCGAACCTTAAGCTAAAACGAGTTCCATATTTCAATGTTGGGGTATTTCTCGCTTCTGCCGTCTACAAGCCCGTGGCGCTTTAAATAAATAAAACCCAGTTTCTTCCAAGGCTATATGCTCGCTTAGATCCAAATGTTTCTCCTGAATCAGAATATATATCTTCATCCAGGTATTCAGGAACGTAGTGTTTGTCGCAGATGCTATCATCGCTGTCGCATGGATTTTCTTCCTCCACATCTTCTCCAAAATCGCTAATGTCACTATATAATCACTACAGTTCATGAAAGCCTCCAAATATTGATCAGTTAAAGACTTCAGATGAACAAAGTTCCATTTATTTGACATGCTCATAGACGAATAAATGAAAACAACACGCTACATTTTCCTAAAGTATATTCACGGGAAAGCTTAACGAATCGTAAATGTTACATGCAGGACTTCAAGCATGTCTCGATCACTGCCTAGCAGCGTTGCCAATCTTCCTAGTTAAAAGGAGGAGGCGAAATGTTTTCATCAATATCCATTTATGTTGCATATTTTGTAATTTGTTATTTTTCGCTGACGTTTTTTTTGCCAAACTTGTCCAATACTTTAAATTCCTAAAGATCAATATATATTATTTTTATTATTATTATTATTTGTATTGTAGGCATTGAATTTCTGTATTTGCAACACATCCTACAACTTGACATAATAGTTTTTAATAAAAGCGAGAATTTTAATCTCATTTTCAAAAATAAAAAGATAGGTCTGTCCCTGGATATACTCTATTATTCTTATGTTTCCCTCACTTCCTACTCCTTCGCTCTCTTTTTCTCTCTAGAACGTTCATACTCAATTCTTGGATTTGTCTATAGATATTGCCCGCTTACCAGAGACGATATAAAAGTTCAAAATAAAAATAAAATAGTTAAACGTACGAACAGTGAATGGTTCTGTTCTAAGATATTACCTGCAACTGCGAATTATAACATCATATAATACCTGTATCAAATGCTTCAGTTACATCTAAAATTTCACGAAACATAAAAATAAATCTTACTCGTCATATATATTTTTAGGCCTTTGCCGTTAATCTTACAAGTGTCCGGGCCAGCTGCCAATTTTGCGCTATACGGAATGTTGACAATATTACTATACCAGATAAACAATCATCACGAGCTGGTAACGACTCTGCTGTTCCTAAACGGATTTACTTCAGTCGTGTTCCTGGTTGATCTAATTTGTAAAATTATGTGAGTAAATTTTCCATCCATATAAACACATACAACCAAAGTCATATTCGTCAGTATTCTCAACACTCCCTTATGCATTAACCCAACGAAATCAAAGGCTATCTGTTAAATTCACATCATATGTGGACATCGAATGCGTCCTACAAAGCAACTTAAATTTAAAGCCACTCTAAGCTCGCAGGTAGGGTTGTGCGATTTAACCCGAGTTTTCAAAAGATTGATTTTTTTAGATACGACTTCCGATTTTTTCACATACCACTTTCTGAAAACTCGATTTTTTTTTAAATCAGATCAGTAGCGTCTTCCATCTTCAGCCAGCGGTCTGTTTTCAACTATTCTATTCTATTCGGTTCCAAGACGCGTCCCGACGAACGTGTCTTCGCGGTAAACTGAATTGCTTCAAATGGTCTGGTAGCTTAGTAGTTAGAGAGTGTGTTTGTGATGCGAAAGTTACTGGTTCGACCCCCGTCAGTGTCGAGCTGTTTTTAATTATTTTTAGGGTTATGTTTGTAAAGTGTTTTTCCTTGATTTTGGGTTAGTTTTATTTGGTTGCGCCTCGGGACGAGCAAAGGGAGAGAAAGGGTCATGCGAAATAACTTAATTATTGCCGACATCCGGCAAAGATCCACAAGAAAAGTTCAAATCAAACCGCTGTCTGAAGACGCTAGTCATCAGAGGGCTTCAGAGTTGCACGCGCATTACATTGTTAACAAACACCATATCTTTAGGGTCTAGCGAATTGATATCAACTGGTTTCGTAGCTCAGTGGTTGAATGCTGTGTCTGCGATACGGTGGCCCGGGTCAGATTCCAATGGCAAGACATTTTTTATTTTTAATATAATGTGTAAAAAGTTTTTCTCTTCATTTTGGGCATGCCTTGGGTTCGTTTCTATTGGTTGCGCCCCCGTGGCGAGCGAAAGACCATGCGTGAAGTGTAATACTAGACATTTTCATCAACAATGTGAAGCGCGCGCAACTCTGAAGCCCTCTGATGTGGTGCGAATAACATCTTGTCTAATATAAACAACTATCACCATGATAATTGATATCAGCTGTACATGAAGTCTCGTTGCAGCTCCAGAATCCAGATCCGCATTTAAAAACACAAAACTGTGTTCTTCTTAATTTAAAGACACGAATTCCGGTCACAACCTATAATGTATTTAAGTATGTTATATTTATTGCATTTTCATTTTAGAATTTCGACATACCTTTACCAAACAACGAGAGTGAAATCGGTGGTAGATGTTGCTGTAAGCGCCTTTCTTCGTAAGATTTACCTTTATTTGCAACTACCTATGATTTAAACAAAAACTTAGTTGTTAATGTAGTAAATAATTGTGTTTCAGCTTCACCTCCACCACCACCGGGCAAACCTAAGCCCCATCGATCGGTTCTGACGGCCACTCCTATTACGTACGGTGGTACGTTTCCCATTGGGAAAAACCAGCCTCCGTTTCTTCCAGAAGAACGATATCCGCCCACCGAAGGCTGTAACACACCCGAAAAAGGTTTTTTAAATGTATTTCATTTGATTGATCAATTACACCAGCTTCTTTAAATATCTTTTTGACAAGAATTAACTCCCTGGTAAAATATACCTTATCTTGGCCTAAGGCAAAATATTCAAATTCCCTCGTAACGTAACACAAGACTCCATTATAACGTACCATCTTGCTAAAACTAGAGTTTTATTAGTGCCATTGTATAAAGAAAAAAAAAAGAAAATGGCAGTACATTACCTTATAACGCGATTATGCAGATGTAATAACTAATCTGAAGTATTTTTATTATTATTTAGGTGGTCGACATAGGTCGGTTCAAACCCCTCAGCCCTATGGTGATTGCAAGGCCGTTGGCGGGTCGACGTTTGACTTCGGCCCTTCATCATTGGAACGACTGGTTACCAGAAACAAAAATGTTCAAACGTATTTAGGACAGGAAGAAAAAGGTAAAATATACAGCCGAGTGAAAGTAAAAATACTTCATGAGCATAATTTTATTTCTTCAGTTGAAAAATCCAGAAACATATAATTCCTGAGGAAAATGTCAAAGTGTTCTTAAAATAACTAATAAACTAAATACAATAGTAAATCTATCATCGTACGATACAGATCTACCTTAAATAAAAAAAAAAAACATTAAAGCTCTAACAAGCGTTTTCCAGTAGTAATATCCTTAACCGACTTTTAAAGATATTTTAACGACCGGCGAACCCTTAATATGTGTGCTGAGAGGATTATAACATTTACAACAATTAGATTAACAATATTTTTTGGTCATAACTGGAATAACCGCCGATTACACCCTTTTATGTACTTACTGTCTTTTCGGCTTTTTCTACAAAGCCTGTTTGTTTTCTGCTAACCCGATTCACAGTACCAGTGTATTGACACCCTATTTTGTTGCTTCAATTTTTTGACTACTTTCGTTGGTGGCTTCGGTTATAATTTTGTAAAGCTTTTTTAGGTCTTTCTTATTTTCATCTATTTTGTTTCTATAGTAGTTGTTTTTTGCGGTGTTTATAATTTTTTTAAATTTATTACGGTATTTCTTGTATTTTAATTCTTTTTGATAAGAGAAATTGAGTAAAAGATGTTTTTAAATTCTATCTCTATTCTGGATTGATGCAACTATACCTTTTTTGATCCTGTATTAGTGTAAATGATTTTTGAATTTTGAATTATTTTGTGAACTTCCTTTACAAACAGACTAGTTGCATGCTCAGAATTGGCCACGCTAAGAACGTTTTGCCATGATTGTTGTTCAAAAAGGGTCTGGAGGTTTTCAAAATTAATCCTAGTAAATACTTTGGAGTCACCAGAATTTTTTTGTGCAATGTTTTTAAGATCAGTACCAATGTTTAGCATAATAGGACAGTGATCGGTCATGTCATGACGTATTACATAAGAATCATACTGAAATTTATTCTTTATTTTTGTCTTAGTAAATATATGGTCCAAACATGTAGATGACGTGGGAGTTACACGAGTATCGGCTTATTAATTAGGGATGAATAACCATTGATCGCTAAAATAGAGTGGTACTCCGTGGTAACAATATCATTGCTCAATAAATCAATATTTATATCACCGCACCAGTTAGAACTTGTACATGTGTGTTATCCTCAGATGATTCTAAGTACGACTCCAAATCTCGGAGAAAAAACTGAACATTCGTTGAGGGTGGTCTATACATGGCTACAACTGAATATGTTATTTGTTACTGTAACACCACTCTTTCGCAGCCCATGACTTGAAATTTGTACATTAAAATCTGATTTATAAAATACTAGAATTCCGTCATTCTGGTTAATGGACGCATTATTGTAATAATTACTGTAGTCTGGAATATTAAATTGTTTACAAGACTCAATTTGCCAGCTTTCGCTCAATATAATAATATCACAGAAATCTGCCCTATAAGTACTCATGAACACGAAGAGATCATCAAAATTTTAATTTCTACGTGCAATAAATTCTAATATTTACGGGCAATAAATTTAATATTTTGGCTGGGTAACTTAGTTTCTATTAACATTTCACCATCAATTACCATACACTTATCTTCAAAGTCCTTAATTTGTTCAAGAACTTCCACTGCTTGTTGGGTGGCTACTCTATCCATAATCGATCCTTGTCTTCTTGATGGAGATATGGTACTGAAGAGTGGGGCATTCAAAACTACCAGCTTCATGGTTTATGGCATATTTTGTTTTATGAGCTCTGTTTGAATTTATGCAGTTATGGCATTTCGTGACATTTGTACCTTGGCAATCTCTGATATCATGTTCTTCTGTACATCTTGGGCATATTTTTTGGACTCACACTGGTAACTCTTGAAAAAATCCCTGACAATTGTTACACCTTGGAATATTTATCTCCTCATAACCTGGATACCGTTCCCATCCAATATATACCTTCCTATTGTGTATGAGCCTGTGAAATAGTTCTGCTGAACACTCAACATAAGTACGATTTTGAACATGGTCTCTGATATATGTCACTGATAGTTGAACCTGTTCGTTAATGAAGGAATTTTGTTTTCTGATAGATATCTCAATTTCTGCCTTAGTGAGCTTCATTCTATATCCCGGTATCTTTATAAGTGGCTTCATTAGTTTTGTGGTGTCTATTTCATAATCCTTTGACAGTTTATTTTCGACTAACTTTCTCAAAGCTTCAGTTTCAGATTTTGTGGGGCACTTGATAACTACTGTGTCATTCCTTTCATTTAGATTTTGTATCCCAACTCCAATTAATCTACAGATTTTCCCAGCAATATCCTCCACATTTTCATTATTTTTAGGCCTGATTATGATGCTCGGTATGTTCTTTAGGGTTTTTTTGCTCAGTATTATTTTTAGGTCTCTGAACAATACTAGCGAATGTTTCCTCTTGAATGTTATGGCTTTGCAGAGCTTCAATTTTTTCGGTAACATATTTTTTTGTTCCAACTCTTGGTTAAGTCTCTTTAGTAAGTTTTATTTCAGTCTTTTTTGATTCGGTTTCTATTATTAGCGACGAAATAAGCACCCAGTCCTGTGTACTCTCCACACCAAAACAACATAGCTCTACTTCAGCCGTAATCGTTTTTAGGGTTTTCACTCGCGAAACACAACCTTTATGACACACTTTTTCGCATTTATAGCAGCAAAACATTGTATCACCAACAATTTTTTTTACAGTAAACGCATTTTTTTTCCGTTCTTTGGTACTTTCGTCTCTATCAGTTTCCGCGTCATCTTCACCCTCCGCCATGGCTATAAATGGTATGTGAAAATGAGTCGGGGTATATTATAGCGGTATTTTAAATTATACTGAGTTCCGCACTATAGATAACTTTTTGCGTGATGTTTAAAAATGGAATGTTTGTGTTTTTTGCAGTTGTCAATCGATTACGTTTATTGATATTGTCGTTAACTAAGTAAAATTGCTGCACTAATTAACGCCCAGTCAGGTTCAACCAGCACTGAAACACCCTCGACTTGACTTAAAATCAAACGACGTTAAAATTTACCGTTTTACCGTACAATTTGGAATCTTTCACGGAACTACAAAATTATCGTCTGCTACGTAGGCTATCGAATAATCGAATAGAAACAGAAAATAAAAAAGAAAAAGAAACATGGAAATATATAGAGCTAAAAACAAAAATTAAATATAAAAATAACAAATAAAACTAGAAATAGAAATAATAGTAGAATTAAAAGTAAAAGCTAAATTAGAAATACAAGTAAAACATGAAAGTGAAAACGAAGAATTAAAATTACAAAATTTGATCGCACATAAATATCTGAAAGCTAAACCCCGGCTAAAAAGAAAAGAGGGCGTCAGTTCTGACGCCACATCTTTGCTAGTTAGTTTATGTGTCTGAGGGTTCTACTTGAATATAGTTTATTATATGTTAGATGTATTATAATAGTTGACATCGTTTTGTCGTGTTAACGATTTGGTTGACAAATAAAGATTATTATTATTATTAGGTTACTGTAGATAGGAATATAAAAAAAAATTCAATATTTGCAGGAACTTCAACGATACCTCCTTTTTACCTCGGAGAAGAACGCCGCAAGAAATCGCCATGGACTTGTTCCACCCCAACTACAAGCCGAAAAATCGAAGCAAGGAAACAGGCGTCTATGTCCACGCCTATAACTTACAGTGGTATCTATATTAAACAATATATTTAAAGTATTCATAGAATAGCGTAGATATAATGGTGTTCACTTAAAGGTACGTTTAAGTGTTCATCTTGGCTCCACTTGCTCTCAAATTTAGATCCTTTCCAAATACGAGATATTTTGAGGGACCATTTTGCCATAACTGGTTTTGAATGAATTGATTTTTTTATTCGCAGGTACTTTCGCCGTTAACAAAGAACTGGTACCGATCACCCCAGAAGGTATAACCGGTACGTCACCGAAAACTTCTCCCAGAAGTAAAAAATCGACCTCGAGATCGGAAGGAAATTCTCCTACCAGATTGGAAAACGTTTTTCCAGATGTGGCGCGACTGGATCAGATTTCTGAAGAAAAAACGTCCTCGGAAAATTGTTCGTTGAGCAAGTCGAATAGCGCGTTTTATGAGGGTTTAACATTGCCCGGGAGCGTTTCGGAAGATCACGACTATGGCTATAAGAAAAATGTGCCATTTCATCTAATATAGTTTTTTAATAGTAGATAATGTTCTTTAATACAGCATGTCCAGTACTTTAACACACATTTTTCGATCCCTTCAAGAAATCTGCATTTCCTTTTTTCGTAGTCAAACAAACGCACATTGTTTTGGCCAAAACATAACATAAAATATATTGCATATCTTAAAAAAAACAAAGTTTTATATATTAAGGTTCACTGGCTTGTTGATTTTCTCCAAATCATATAAAGCTAACACGGGCTTGACCTCGTTTTCCAAAAACTCCGTGACTTGCTCGGGCGCTCTGCCAATGTACGTCGAAGGGTCTAAGATGGCGTCCAACTCGTCGACGATCGATGAGAAATAGGGATCGGCCCGGACGCGGTCCAAAAGGTCGTTTTCCTTGCCGTTGATTTTTACTTGGTCGCCCGCTTCCTGGGAGAGAACCCGGATTTTTTCATGGCACACCTGCGGAAGGTTTAACTAAGTTATTTCCTTATTTAACACACTGACATTCTCCTCACCTGTCGATCTCCACCCTTCTTTACCATGGCCATTATTATATTTTCAGCAGACATAAACGGGAGCTCCTGATTTATCCGCCTCTGAATAACTTTAGGATAAACTACCAAACCCTGGGTTACATTTGTAAGCGTTATAAGCGCGGCATCGGCGCACAAAAACGCTTCGGCTAAAGTTAGCCGACGATTAGCGGAATCGTCTAGGGTACGCTCCAACCTATAAGCAAGAAGTCCGAGTTAAATAAGTAGATAAAGTCAGAATTCAGAGTGAATTTAGCCTTTAAAACCTAAATTTAAAGCTGAATGAATACGTTTAGAGTTTGAATGCGTTAGAGAAATTAACTCGTGCTTGGAGAATAAATTCAGTTTCAAAATTGAGGACGTTTGAGTTTTAACGATTAAGTTTTAATTTACAGTTTAAAGGCTGAACTTAGAGTAGGTATATATTTAAGGATTAAAGGGTGAATTTAATTTATAGTTTAAAGAATTACTTCCGATGCCAAAGGATGAATTTAAACTTTAAAATCTGAATTCCAAGTTTAGAGAATGCGTTTAGAGCTCAAAAAATTAATTTAGTGCTTACTGAATGAATTTACAGTTTCAAAATTGTTTAATTTAATCAATAGTTAAATTAATAATTTAAATGGCTTTAGGGCTTTTTTAATTCCAGTCCAAAAATTATTTGACACTTTAATGGATGAATTTATAGTTTAAAAGGGAGTTTTAATGTTTAATGAACAAATTCGGGCTCAGCTTCCTTTTAGCTGAAATGGGTTATGTAAAAACTGTGTTTTTGTTAGTTTATAAAAGGTCTGTCTGAACATAGAAACACAAACTATTTTTTTTCGGAAATGCGTCATTTCCGTTTTTCAGACTTTAGATTAGCTGAAATCGGTTACCTAAAAAATTAGTTTTTGTTTAATGTTCTAGACATTTATTCAGAGCC
>MU187192.1:47007-64735 GCA_016904865.1 Pissodes strobi | reverse complement strand
TACCTGTTGATAAAACTTTAAATATTGTAAGAAATAAATTAGCAAATGATACTAACCTTGGTGAACGTACAAAACTTAATATTGACACAATACTCGAATTACTTACTTTTTGCGTAAAAACTACTTATTTTCAATACAATACCAATTACTATCAACAAAACAATGGTATGGCTATGGGTTCGCCTTTAGCACCTTTATTAAGTAATATTTTTATGGAAAATTTTGAATTAAATTTTGTTGAAAATTATCAATATAAACCTTTAATTTGGTGGCGATGACATTTTTTCAATTTATCCATATAACGAACATTTTCTTAACGATTTTCTAAATCATATTAACACCAAAGAACCCACAATCAAATTCACTATAGAAAGAGAAATTAATGAACAACTTTCATTTCTTGACATTCTTATAAAAAAAGACTTGAACAGTTTCGAAACAAAAATATACAGAAAACCTACACATACAAACAGATATTTAAATTTTAATTCAAATCACCCAATAATGGTCAAAAAGGGGGTCGTAAAAAGTCTATATGATCGAATGAAAATAATTTGTAATAATCAAAATTTCAACACAGAAAAAAAATGTTTGAGCAATGTTTTGATTAATAATAACTATTCTATTGATTTCATTCAAAAATGCTTTATAGAATTTGAACAACCAAATATCAGACAAAATCAAAATAGACCTATTACGAACCTCTTTATTCCTTATATTCCTGGTTTATCAGACAAAATAAAACGAATAGGTAATAAATGTATCATTCGTACCATTTTCAAAACAGATAACACCCTTAGATCCAAACTAACAAAAACAAAACCACTTAATGGAAATGAAACTACTAAAAATGCTCTCTATAAAATACCATGTGAATGTAATAAATTTTATATAGGTGAGACCTGTAGACCATTATCAAAACGTATAAAAGAACACCAAACTTATATTAGAGATGCACAATTCCACAAATCACATATTTGTCAACATGCATTTGATAACAATCACAGAATGCAATGGAACGCTTCAAAAAACGTAAAATTAAAGAAAGTGCTTTAATTTTATTAAATAAAGATGAATGTGTTGCTTCAACTTCTGTTAGTTTTAATATCACTTGGTTACCTTTGCTAAAAACTGAAGTTGATAAGGGACACTTAAAAATTAACTAATCCTTTCAATAAAAATCATTAAATTCTTCCTAAGCGAATAACACCAAATTATAGATATATAAAACTTCAAAAACAAATTAATTTACCAAATAACACCTCAATATCACACTAAAGACCAGTTAACCAGTAATTAAATATGGCATTATAATTGTCATCTTGTCAAAGTCAGTTCAAAGCTTGACAATCTGCAAGAGCTTTTTACTGTTTTATTGTATTTGTTAACCATTTCATTCTTGATAACGATAGCAGACTTGCTTATCGAAACGTCGAAGATATCTAGGTATTTCATTAGGGTCACTAAACTAGCACTTGTGCTGTTTACATCCTGGAGCCAGAGCCGAAGAGGCTCTATACCAATTCAAAACAAGTGTAATCATTTGTGGATCTAAAGGCAATCAATTACAAGGTAAAGACAGAGTTATTGAAAAAGCAATAAATCGGTTTTCACAAAAGAGAAGAAATCTGCTATTACTTTTCTCCGATTGGGAAAATATAGGTATGTATGTACATTCATAGTACATAGAATATTTTTTAGGGTAGATTGTTGCATATAATGATTACAATAGATATCGAGAAAGCGTTTAATTCGCCACCATGGAAGGCAATAGTGAAAGAATTAAAGAGAGCAGAAGTAAGTGGATGCCTGATAAGAATAATCCAATTATATCTAAAAGATAGATTTATATGGAAAGAAGAAGGAAAAATCAGAAAAATTACGAGCGGGGTTCCGCAGGGTTCGGTACTAGGACCAATCTTATGGAATGCATTCTATGATGAAATCTTTAGAGTTGATATTGGGAAAAAAATAAAATTAGTGGCTTACGCAGACGACTTGGCCGTAATAATTACAGCAAAAACAAAGGAACAAACAGAAGAAACAGCCCAACATGCTATAAACGTAACAGTGAATTCACTGGAGGAAATGGGTCTTCAAGTCTCAGTAACCAAAACAGAAATAGTTGCACTGACGGGGGAGAAGAAAATGATGGACTCGTCTATTAGAGTAGAAGACGAACATATATGCATGGGAAGCGAGATTAAATACCTGGAAATATACTTAGAAAAGGGGATGGGAATGAAAATGCACATCATAAAAAGCTATGAGAAGGCAAACAAAATCATGAACGACTTAACAAGAATAACATCAAATGTAGGCGGACCTAGTGCGAGTAAAAGAAGAGTACTCATGACCGCAGTAACATCAGCGATTCTGTATGGAGCTCCCATATGGGAACGCGCGCTGAGGTATAAGAAATACGAGGTGATGCTTGAAAGAATAAATAGAAGAATGGCGATAAGGATAACATCAGCGTATAGGACGGTACTCATAACTGCAGTACTCGTTATCGCAGGAATCGTTCCTATAAAGCTCAGTGTTGAAGAAAGAACAAAGATATACGAAAAACGACTAGCGTACATACGAGAAACGAAAGAAGAAACGATGATGAAGTGGCAAGCAATATGGGAGGATTATCAAGGATGGACCAAGGTTTTCATAAAAGATGTTAGAAAGTGGCAAGAAAGAAATAGATTGGGAAGGCAGAAGTACTGTGTTGCAGCGGACACTGCGAGACACACATATTTTGAATGTTCAAAATGGGCCGACGTAAGACGAAACGCAAACACAGCTTGCGGGACAGTCATAACGAAATGAATATTGGAGATCTGATCATGGAAAGTGAAAATCTGTGGACCGTGACAACCGGAATGTTGAGAACAATTATGAAGAACAAAATTGCAGACGAAATAAAAATTAGGAGAGTAACGTAGACGTCTGCATGGTTCGTTCTGAAGTAATGCCTCTGGGGGTTTCCGGAACATCTCCATCGAACAGCGGGGCGAGGTTTGGTGGGTAGGCGGAGACTTGCACCTTGAGCTCTGAGTCCCACACTCTCTGCACAATAGAAGCCGTATGCAGAGATAGAGCATGAGTTTCCTCAGCCGTTGAAAAACAGATATATTTCCAATACAAATTTAAGTCAAAGTTACGCTACAGTTAAGTTTAAGTTAAACCGAAACCGTATATATGTATTTTTTACAGTAAAAATATTTATGTTTTAATCTATCCTTACTTTGTCCCAGAGGGGGATCTATGAAGGGGGGCTACAGGCTACAGCACCCCCCCCCCCATAGGCTCTCAAAAGTTTCTGCAATATCTGCATGCAAATAATACAATTTTTAAATTCAATTAAACCTAACCTAAAAAAAAAAGAAGAAGAGTAACGATTGCAGATTCGATTGTTACATTATATCATCAAGAGCGAGGTCTAGTTCCAGTTTACTTTTTGCCTGTTGCCCAGCTCAATTTTTTTTTTCGTTTAATTGACTTGGGAAATTTGTCAATAATGCTTGGTAAAATCCACTTCGTCCGCTCGTGGAAAGCGTGTTTTTTTTACCGATTTTAACGACTTTTGGGTAACAATTGGGCGTGGCATCCCCAAATTTTTCCGCCGATGCCTGCACCGAGCTTTTCCCTCGCACCTTCTTGGTTCTGTTTCATATAATTAAGATACAAAGTTGCTTAAATATTTATGTATATCCACGATTTTCTGGAGATTCTCTGTTAAATTCTAAATAAAATACTTCTACATTGCACCCCTGAGAAAAGAATTTTGGTTGGAATAACATAATAATAATAATTGTATATTATAATGAATGGACAAGATGGACATGTCTTTTATAACAAGATGACAATATCCCAGAAATAGTATCCGTTATATATTATATGGATATGTCATTAACGAAATACGTCGGCAATAAAATATAATACGCACACGGCATACTCAAGGAAAAAATTTATGGTATCGGTACTTCTTGATCGGTTTTTAATTAACTTTTAATTTACGCCGCGCGGCGACTGTGGCAAGTACCGAACCACTATGCAAATTACATTTAATTGACCGGAGATTTCGCTGGATTTTTTAAACATAATTTAGTACATTGTTCTTAATGAGCTAGTTCTGAAAATCGGATTTGTTTTTCTTCTTTCTCGAATTACACCATTTAAATAAAATGGGAGATATTCTGACTTCTTCTCCTTTAGGCGAGGTTCGTGTCAACTGCGTTATTTATAAATGGTAATATTCTACTTTATCCATACCAATGTCCAGCTTCTATTTTGGTGAATGATGAGATGTAGTAATTGGTAGTTTGGGTTAACGGTCAGCTTGAACAGAAGCTCCTTATTTCTGATCTTGTTCTGATATACGTGTGTAGTTGTCAGTCCTCCATCGGGCCCCTCCCCTGGTGGCGGATGGGGGAAAGCCTCCCAGATATGGGTGGTACCGGGGAAATCAAATACCCGGGGCGGACCCAAATTCGGCGGTTGCAACCCAAATTGGGCAAGCAGTGGCGTGATGGAAGGTAACGAGATATCACCTTCACTATTTTTCCCAAGACAATCGCATGATGAGTACATTCAATACAAAATTTTCCGGGGGCTTAAATAGTTCCTCACTCGGATCTCCGGGAGGAGCGGTTTTGAATGTGTCAAATCAGAAGTTAAACCTGAGAAAGCAGTTGAGAATCGGGACATGGAGTACTCGAAGCTTATTTGAAGCTGGAAAGCTGGCAAATATTACCCGTGACATGCATAGGCTCAGGCTGGACATCGTAGGCGTCGCGTCGCCGAAACTTGGTGGCTTGGCACAGGAAAGTGCGGTGTAAATAATGGTACGTACTTCTTCTCCGGAAACGAAGACCGAAATCATAGAAAAGGTGTAGGAATCGTAATAACAAAGAAATTATTAAGCTCTGGTGTAGACTTCGTCCCCTATTCTGACCGCACGGCGCTATTAAAACTCAGAACCAAACCCAACAACCTTAATATTATACAGGTGTATGCACCAACAACGGAGTCAGCGCAGCAAAACGTGGAGCAGTTTTATGATGGGATCAAAGAATTACTGAGACTGATTAAGAATCATGATGTTAACATAATTATGGGCTGCTTTAACGCCAAGATGTAAACGGCGGTTTGAGGAGATAGTTGGGCCATATGGACTTGATGGTATTAGGAACCAAAGAGGTGACCGACTTTTGCAGTTTTGCCAAGAAGAAAAAATTAAAGTTACAACTACACCCTCGCCGCCTTTATAGTTGGAAATCTCCAGCAGACTCCACACAGAATATCGTACGGAATCAAATAGATTTCATCAGCAGTAGATTGTGCTCAACTGTAAAAAGAGCTTGCACATATCCTGGAACAGACGTGCAGCCTTCTGACCATGTTCTTTTAATGGCCATTGTAAAGATCGCCTTATTAAATACAAAAAAGCCAACAACACAAGGATAATTAGCATTGGACAGACTGAAGGATCCAAAAATAAAAGCTGAAATCAGGGGTGAAATAAACACAGGAATTTAAATGATAACACCAAATATGGAAAAAAATCTAACCCAGTCCTGGGGAGATAACAGAGATTGTAACGAATGCTATGCAGACGAGACTGGGATATAGGACGAGAGGCGCTTATGATGAGATTTTGCAGTTGATGGATGAACGCCGAAGGCACAAGAATGATGCAGACCACATCACCTATAGAAGCATGCATAAATTAATAAAAAAGGAAGATAAGAATAGCAAAGAACGACTGACTCAGACGCGAATGCACTGAACCAGAACAACTGCAAAGACGACAATATCATCAAAATTTGCACAAAAAGCTGAAAGAGACTGCTGGAATATACAGAACATAGAAACAAAGTTTGATAGTAAATCAGGACAACAGGATAGTTTGGGTTAGCGAACTTTAATCATTTAATTTTTTTTCCAAAAAAATTTCGTTTTTGGATATTTTTCGCGAATGTCTCAAATATTATGACATTTTTGGGAAAATGTAAAAAAGTTGATGATACCCCTCCTAATTTTCGAATAAAAAGATGAAATTTTTGGTATGACGTTAAATAACGGAGATATTTAAAAAAAAACGGGTAATTTTGTAAAAATAATTTTTTTACCTCCCTGTATATATTTTTGGAAAATTTTATTTTTATGATGGTAACATGTAAATGGACCCCTTTAACCATTTCCGAGAGAAAAACGAAAAAAAAATTTCGACAAATTTACGTTATTAAAAAACTCGAGATTTTCATTAAATCGGCTGTAACTCAAAAACCCTAAAAGTTAGAACTAAACGGCAAATGGCAAAAATATGGATTTTTTTAGGGTACTTTAGTGTGGCGTATTCCGTTGGCCAAACGAGAATTGATATTTTCTCAATTTTCTCGGTACCTGAAAGTCGGTTTACGCCAGTATCGGCGTCCTCTCAGGGTTGATCGAAATGCTTCTATTTTTTTTTTCCGATAGGCTGTCTATAAGGCAGGTATTCGATATTTTCGTCTCAAAATTGAGCATTTTTCTTCAGCTTTGTCCACGAAATAGGGAATTTCGCAGGTGGATGATCTTTTTCGATTCGAATACTTTAGGCGGGGGTTTTTGGGTGGGCCGAGTTCCATATTTGCATCTAGAAAGCTGTACGATGTTACTGTACCGAAGTATTTCGGAAAAAGGACAATTTTAAAATATATATTTTTATGATGGTAAGATGTAAATGGATTCCTTTAACCGTTTTAATGATAAAAAAGAACAATAAAATTTCGAAACATTAGGTAACCGTAAAAACGAAATTTTCATTAAATCGGCTGTAATTCGAAAACGGTAATAGTCTAAGATCCGGTATTAGAAATATATACCCTCATCTGTTATTTGACGATGACAAAGATTATATGTTAGATAATATATAGGTTGATAAATCGCAAATGGGTTGCCTAGCTAAATCGCGTGCCGATGCCGTTATACCTATAACGGTTAGGCAACCCATTTGCGTTAGCATATAATCTTTGTCATCGTCAAATAACAGATGAGGGTATATATTTCTAATACCGGATCTTACACTATAAGAGTTACAACTAAGCTGTAAACAACAAAAAGATGAGTCTCATGGGGAACGTGTCGTATTCCGTTAGATCCTAGGACATTTAGTTTTTTCTTAATTCACCAAAGGTGATTTTTATATTTTTTCGATTTTCTCGGTAACAGAAAGAGATATCTTAAATCGTTTTACGCCAGTATCTGCATCGTCTCAAAATCGATCAAAACACTTTTATAACATTTTTCGGTAGGACATCAAATAAGGGAGGTATTCGATAAAATATCATTCTCTTCTCAAAAATGTGCATTTTTCTTCAGATTTGGCCACGAAATAGAGAATTTGGTAGGTGAATGAACTTTTTCGTTTCGAATATTTTAGGAGGGGATTTTTGGGTGCGCCGAGTTCGATTTTTGCATCAAAAAGATCGTACGCTTTTTCTGTACCAAAGTATTTAGAAAAGTTGAACATTTTTTTGAAATAATTTTTTTTTACCGTCCTGTAAATCATTTTGAAAATTTTATTTTTATGATCATAACATGTAAATGGATTCCTTTAACCCTTTCCGAGATAAAAATGTGTTTTTTTCAAAAAAAAAAAAGATTCCACAAATTTCAATTTCGTAGGTGGATAATCTTTTTCGATTCGAATACTTTAGGAGATGGTTTTTGGGTGTGTCGAGTTAGATTTTTGCATCCAAAAGGTCGTATGATTTTTGTGTAGCGATATGTTCGGAAAAAGGCATATTTCTTGGTTATAGGTTTCGAAGAATAGGGTAATAAAAAATAGCATATTTAAAAAGGTTTCTTTACCTTGCGTATTGTTACATATTTAATAGAACCAAGGTCGCTTAAATAATACTTCGAATAATACCGATACAGCTAATACACAATTATAAAACCCTAAAATCTCTAAAATCTGTTATTATTATTATATATCTATGTAACAACATGCTATTTAGTTTTAAATCAAGTGCATAATTTGAAGCTAACTTTAAGTCGTGGTATTTAGTGGGAATTTCAATGATAATTTAAGTGGTAATTAGTGGTAATTAGTGCAAATTAGTGGGTAATTTAAGTGGTTTTGAGTGGTAATTCTTGACGTTATTAGAGGTAACAGAGGAAATGAGTGGTAATTTAAAGGTAATAACTGGTAATTTGTGGTAATTTCTGTCAAAAGTGGTAATTTAGTGTACACAAATTCACTACTAAAATCCCCCTCGACTGGCAACAAACTCAGCCGCAATTATTTTGTCGAAGCGAGAAACGAATGCAAACATGTGATTGAAGAAACTAAGGACAAACACAATCAATGGATCAGGAATAACCTTTTACAATGTCCCCAGTGGCTCCAGAAATTTTTGGTCGGTAGCAAAGGCAGTAAGTACCAACTTTACTAAAACGTCTCTTCCAGCTTTGACAGATGAACGCGGCATCACGGCGACTACAGCGAAGGAACAAGCAAACATGCTCGCCGAAATATTTTCATCGCACTCCACCTTAAATGTCCCCCATGACAACGCTCTCTCCACTATATCCATCATCAACACTACCATGGCAGAAGTTAAGTTTCACCTCAATGATATTCGTAAACACCTCAAAGACCTAGATACGCAAAAGGCATCAGGACCGGCTGGAATACCCGCCATCATGTTAAAGAACTGCGCCAACGAACTAACAGCCATTTTTTCAGATTTTTTCTCTGTCTTATCGAAAAGAGATTTACCCATCTTCTTGGAAAGTCGCTCGAGTCCAACTTGTTCAAAAAATGGTAAGGAAAAAATTCTTGCTTCCAAGAATCTCCAAAGTCATCGGACGTGTAGTCAATCAGCATTTACCCAAGTACCTCGAGACCAACAAAATAATTAGCGATAACCAATACGGCTTCCGCAAACAGGAGATATATTGGCCTATGTCACTCACAATATATGAAGTAGGGCAATTAAAAACTACGGCATTTTTCATCATTCAGCATTCCGCTCAAACTCCCGGAAAATTATTCAACGCCATCAGCGGCTGATGAATACAGTACCCTTGTCTCCCAATTTAGATCAGAAAAACTTTTACCAGCGACTGAGACTTATTACCGCAGACAGGAGCAGATTATAGCAATTAATCAAGACCTGGAGAAACTTCAAACTTGGTCCAGTGCAATACGGCGGGCCCTGACATCATTATGGCAGGTTCGACCATTCCTTCATCCTCGTCAATCGGTCTGCTGGGTGTCTCGGTCAACAGCAATATGTCCTGGCATGCTTGGAATATAGCTCACAAATCTGGGGTGCGGCACCAAAGCACACCCTAAAGCTGCTGGATTCCATTCAGAGAGCTGTGCGTCTCGTCAGAGTCTCTTGTGGATAGTTTGGAACACCGCAGGCATGTTTACCGAGATCTCCTTGTTTGACAGATATTTTCACGGCAGATGTTCCCAAGATTTGGCCCGCATCATCGTGCCCCTTAGCAACGCCTGTCAGACAGTCACGACAGGCGGTAGGCGCGCACCCGTTCGTCGTAAAACTGGAAACACCTAGAAGATCGCTTTACAAGGATTCCTTTGTCTGGCGCACTGCATGAGTTCCACCACTCCCAGGACTGTTTCGACCTAATTATAACCTACAACTATTCAAGAACCTTGTCAATCAACATCTTCGGATTCTTTGCACACACGCCGCTCGTCGAGTGTCATAGGATTTCTCTTTAGTGTGTGCCATTGCCATAAAAAAACAGCAGTTTTGTGCTTGGAGCGATTTAGTAGATCAGAGCTCTGTTTCAAAAAAGTAAATTATTAATATCCTTCCAAAGCCCAGTTTCGTTGCTCGGCCTAGTTTAATTTTAATCTATAAAAGTTTTAGCGATTACAATATGTAGAATAAGCTGCTTTGTCACTGTTTCATACTATTTTAACGAGAAATAATAATGTTATTATGTTAGATGCAGAACACAAGGTATTAGTTTTTTTACGTAGTTTTACCCACTTACCTAAACGCTAAGTTCATCTTAATATGGATAATACGAGTGAAGTAAAGATTTTCCCTGGAAATATAGGTAAGTTTCTAAAGAAATATATTTGCACTTAATATTTGCCTTACTACATACCGCAACTATTATAATATTTTTAATACAATAACTGAATACTACTGCTACAAGTTCAGTTATGAAGAACAATGATAACATTAAATAAATAAATATCTTCAGTTTCTAATTGAAATATATATCAAGCAAATTATGTAGTCTTTGTTTTGGCATCTATAATGAAATTAAACTCTTATGAAGCCTCGTCACCATTTTTAGTCTCCCTCCTCTCTTTCTGCTTGTCCGAATTTGAACTTTGAAGCTAAAAAAAATATATATATAACACATATATCCATTTAGCTTAATCATAATTATTCATTATTCACAATTAATTAACATCCACGTATAATGGACGGAAATCAGATTATTACAGCTACTGGTTTTAAGAACTGAACAGTCGGCGGAGATCAAAGAGGATCGACGAGAACAAGGTCGTCGCATCTGATTACTGAATTTGCTACTGACAAAAAGACCTAAAAATCCAGGTAATATGAATAATCGCGGTCACTTTTGAAATATGAACTATCGGGAGTCGGGACGAACACACTGCACCACGAATTGTATTTTTATTGGCGTTATTTAGAATATACATTTTTTGACTCGATGCAATTTGTTTCGTAGAGTATATATGTAGTTTGAGATAGTTATACAAAGAAATAGAGAAGAAGAGGAAGGGAAAAATGGTGAAATGTACTAAATTCTTTCTTGAAAAATATCTGAATATTGTTTATTGCTAGAGCGTTTATATCAAGCCAACTTATAATCCAGTACATTCCTCAGAATGATAATATATTATGAAACTCTGAATCATTAAATCATTACGAAAACTTTCGTTAAAACTGTTTCGTAGTTTCCAGGTCGAAGGGTTATATTTCTGTTGAAATGCATTAGTTAAACATTTAAATCTAAGAAACAAGTTGATTCAGTGATGCGGATGAGGTGGTTTCACTTTTGGGATTGTACATCGTCATAGGATTACATAAAATTACCAGCATTACATGGAGCACTAGCAATACACAAATTGTAAAATCATTAGTTGGAGACTCTGTATTTTCATCGGTATTACAATGTAAATTACAAATTATCGCCCTATCTGCATTGTATACCTACTAACTCAAGCTCTAAGAGAATAGCGAACTAATTTGATTTACTGATTTATTCCATCTCTTTATTTCATGACAATTTTGATTTTTGAAGTGCAAAATCTCAACAAATAAGTAGTAGATGATGATCTCACTAAGGATTTAAGCAAGGCCTTTGATCTTTAACCGTGCCTCGTTTAACATGTTTGCAATAAAACTTTTATATTATACATTTTTATCATTTAGCATTGCATAATATACTCTATACCTATATGCTATATATTAATAAACTTAAGAGTGGTGTGGATCTCATACTATTTGCTGACGATAGGATTTTTTTTGTGTTTTGAGAAAATGCTCTCTTACGCACATCCTCCTGAGGGGATAGTGTGGGACTCACCAGCAAAGCTGGCATACCCACTAAAAACTCGGCTATGTTCCGAGCTGGGGGTCTCTACTGCATGTCGGAGGGAGGACTTCCTAAGTACTGATCTTCCTATTTTGGTGCCTCGCTGTGATTACTAAGATCACGCCTCGCTTAATTGTTGTGTCTTCCTAGGTGGGATGTAAGAAGCAGGATTGGATGTTCCTCCATACCTGCTTTGTGCTTCCTGGCACTGATCGTCTCTTGTGCGATCACACAATTTGACTTCTAGGTATATCTTGTGTTTAGCCCATCTGCGTCTTCCTGGGTCGTCTCTATTGCTTGCCTGGTTTTTAGCTTTTTGGAATATGCGCGTAGCCTTTTCGGTTATGAAGTCCTCTATCGATTGCCACTGTAGGTCAGTCTGTAGGTCGGCATTTCTGCGCTAGCTGCCTTCCTGATTAGCATGTTTTCCGTTCCTGATAGCAATTTTATGCTGGTTTTCGCTACGTATCCCCAGGCCGTTGAACCATGTGTCAGTTGTGGCCTAGCTATCGTCTTTATCATAGTGAGCTTAGGCTTCAGTGACATTTGGCTATGTCCCCCGATCATGGGATTTAGCATAGCCATTGCCCGCTTGGATGTGCCTTTTCCATGTGAGGCCACGGTCCAGGTGCACTTCAAGATACTTGACTTCTTCGCTCCATGGTACATCGATGTTCTTTATCCGAATGTGCGGTCCCGCAGCCTTTCTCCTCTAGAGGATTATGGCCTGCGTTTTGCGCTCATTCCATGTTGTGAGTTCATCTCTTGCCTCCTGTAGCACAGCGCTTATCCTCGTTGTATTGCTGTGGACAAATTGTATCATCAGCATAAAATGAAATTTGCGCGTTGTCAAATGATAATATATTATGTGTGAATATTGAGTACAGGGACAGTTCAAGGGCTGAGTCCTGCGGTACTCCTGCCTGAAGCGTTTTGGACCCGGATGTTTTGTCTTTAATTCTCACATGAATTCTTCTGTCTGTTAGGTAGGTAGCTCCTTATGATTTTGATAATCCGATCAGAGTAGACCCTTACTATCATCTTATAGTACAGCCCCTGATGCCATACTCTGTCCAAGGCTCTTTCTACGTCTAGAAAGATTGCCCCTGTCGCTTGGCCGTTATAAAAGCCGTTTGGTAATGTACTCTACTACCTTTAACAGTAGTAACTCCGAATGGAATCAGACAAACTAAGGGACTCGAAGAAATTCAGGTTGCGAGGGAAAGTTGGATGATACACGATCGAATCTTAGTGACTGGTTTATAGCTTAGTATGGATGCAATCCAAAAATCAAGAGCTTGTTCATTCGACACGTCATCGTCAATAAGATCTTCATCTTCGTAGTAATAAAATTCGGTTCCAAACTTATATAGGTACTTATATAATACATCAGACTTGTAATAATGTACGCCACTGATATATGGTCGAGTGTCGGAGATTGTAGACAAAAAGACCGCGGCACCTCAAAAGTATCGAATTATACGGTGAACGTTAATCTGATTCTGATTTCACGCCTATTTTCCACATAATTTCTCTTTGACTGGCTGTAAGCGCTCCCTTACCGAACTATGTGACCGATGTCATCGGCACATATTTTTGGCTTTTAAAAGTAGGTACCTACCTACCTATTTAATCGTTTCGTTTAATACTCTGGTACCACAAACCGTCAAATATTCTAGTTTGATGATTTTAAAGCTTATATTGGCATATTAATGTAAATGAACCGGATTTTTTGTGTATTTAAATAAATGATAGGAATGTAATTTCAGTGAAGCATTGGCAGCATTTTTGGTTGGTTTGGGTATATGGAAGGCATGCTAATCCCTAATCTCCGCCCCTAATTGTTTTGTTAGATTATATAGCATGCAAAAGTGGACTGAATTTTTGGGCTTTCCAGTAGAATAGGCTGAGCTTTAACTGCCCTGTGATGTTTTCAGTGAAGTAGATCGGACTTAAACTTATAATATGCTGATATACCAACCCCTCAAGCATACCTTATTTAAGAAAAACCAGATAAAATCAGGTTTTCAATAAAAAAAAGTGGTCATCATGAGAGTTTCTGAGCTTTTAAATGTAAGTATAGGTATGTTTTTTATTACAAGAAGTACAAACATGTAACTTCTGGAAAAATTACATTAGCACCTTCCACTATATAACAATGCCAATCATCAGTTCAACGATTTTTAAAAGTTGATGCATTTCGAACAAAGCAACCGACATTTTTATTCCTTTATATCTTGTCGTTTATAATCTCTGATATTTTTTCGAGGAAAGTCGGCATTCTAAAAAGGTCATTTTGGAAGGCCACTCATCCTTCGTGGTTCTAATATGGTATATTTATCAGAAGACTTCCAGTTAAATGGGGTCGCATTATGTGTTATCGAAAAATATTTAACTTTCTAGACTTTAATAGAGAAGAAAGTGCAAAGATTGAAAACAATTTTGTTTCATTTGTGTGTTGTGCTTGAAAATAGAAAAAACAAACTATTGTTAATTTTTCAAATCTAAATTTTACCTTAAATCAATAAATTATTTACACCAGTCACAAACGCAATCTTTTTCTCGGCCCCAGCGCAGTCATTATGGACAAGTGCAAATATTATATATTTGCCATATTTTTAATGACTAATAATTGCTTTCATGGCTGAAAAATCAAACGCAAATTTTCAAAAAAGGTGAAATAAAGCAATTGGGAATAAATATCCTTAATTAAATAAATTAAAAGTCCCACACATTTAAAAAAAATTAATTTATCAAAAAAAAAAGACAAAACTTTTATTGAAAAAAAGGTGGTGCAGATATGGAATACATTGAAAATTAAAAAAAACAAACTTCTATTTATTTTTAAATATAAATTTTAACGTAAATCAATTATTTGCACCGCAGTCGTTATGGGTTTATGGGCAAGTGCAAATATGGAATACCATCTTGTTTAATGCCTATAATTTTGCAAGAATTGAACTAAAGCAATTGGTAATAGAAATATTTAATAATATTTAATTAAATTAATTAATAGTACGCCTCATTTAAAAAAACAATTTAGCAAAAAGAAATACAATACTTTTATTGAAAAAAAGGTGGTGCAAATATGGAATAATCGAATATTTAAAAAACAAACTTGTATTTATATTTTAGATATAAATATTAACTTAAATCAATAGATAAATTATTTGCACCAGTCACACATGTAATCGTCTTTCTCGGCCCTAGCGCAGTCGTTATGGGCAAATGCAAATACAGAATACATTTTGTTTAATGACTATAATTGCGTTTAAATCTGAGAAATCAAACGCAATTTCTAAAAAGTGTACTAAACCAATTGACTAAAAGTCCTACATATTTAAAAGAAATATATTTACGCAAAAAAATACAATACCTACTTTTATTGAAAAAAGGTGGTGCAAATATAGAATAAATTGAAAATTTAAAAAACAAGCTTCTATTTATATTTCAGATAAATTTTAACTTAAATCAATAGATAAATTATTTGCCCCAGTCACAAATATAATAGTCTTTCTCGGCCCCAGCGCAGTCGTTATAGGCAAGTGCAAATACAGAATACATTTTGTTTTAATGACTATAATTGCTTTCAAAACTGACAAAGCAAACGCAATTTTTAAAAAAAGTGAACTAAATAAATTATTGGGAATAAATATTTTTAATTAAATTAACTAAAAGTCCTACACATTTTAAAAAAATATATTTTAGCAAAAAAATACAATAATTTTATTGAAAAAAAAGGTGGTGCAAATATGGAATACATTGAGAATAAAAAACAAACTTCTATTTGTTTTTAGATATAAATTGTAACTTAAATCAATAAATAAATTATTTGCACCAGTCAGAAATGTAATCGTCTTTCTCGGCCCCAGCGCAGTCGTTATGGGCAAATGCAAATACAGACTACACTTTGTTTAATGACTATAATTGCTTTCAAATCTGAGAAATCAAACGCAATATTTAAAAAAAGTAAACTAAACCAATTGGGAAAAAAATATTTAATTAAATTAATTAAAAGTCCTGCACATTTTAAACAAATATATTTTAGCAAAAAAAAAATAGAGTCCTTTTATTGAAAAAATGGTGGTGCAAATATGGAATACATTGAAAATTTAAAAAACAAACTTCTATTTATTTTTAGATATAAATTTTAACTTAAATCAATTAATAAATTATTTGCACCAGCCACAAATGTAATCGTCTTTCTCGGCCCCGGTGCAATCGCAAAGTTTTTCAGGACTCATCTGCTATTCCGGACTCGGCGTCCTGAAAAACTCCATTTTAGGTACTTGTAACAAAAATAACTATTTTCAAAAAACTTACAAAACTTCTGTTGAAAAAGTGGTGCAAATATGGAACACATTGAAAATATAAAAATTTAACTTTTATTTCTCAGACCTAAGTTTTAACCTCGGTTCTAACTTAAATCAAAAAATTACTTGCACCAGTCACAAACGTAATCGTCTTTCTCGCCCCAGCGCTGTCATTATGGACCCACATAGAACATTAAGCGCTTGATGCATAATTCTCACCTTTGAACACCTGAATTTTTTTTGGTGCAAAATATCGTCAGGCCTAGAAGATCCTTGTATAACTTCCAAATCCTTATAAGAACCATCTAGTTGTAGATCTGCATTTAAATCGTCAGATTGGTCTGAAGAAAGATCCTGCGTTGGGCGTTTGCCTTTCATGTTGGACTTTTACTGCTTTGCAGAGACTTCGTCCTTGAGTTTTCCGAGTTTCTTTTTAATTTTTTTATTTATTGACTCATTAAGCTCATCTTTATAAGGGGATAAAGTTATCAATGTAGCTCCAACTGCTTTTGGTCTTTTATTAGAATTCTTGGGCATTATATTGGGTACTGAAGATATGTCAAAAGGTAAGACAAACAATAGTTGATTGGAATTTTGGTTGTTAACCTAAACTACAGATAATGATTGCGAACATGAAGCTTGATTTGTATCTGCGACCTTATTTTGTGTAGATTTAGCCTCCAAGCAGGATGATTTAAAACCTGAAGGTAGACAATAAACTTTAGGATTTTTTGTGAACATTAATTTCGTCAGATCTTAATTCCCCTTTCCGCTGCTTCATGTTCTGTAGCTAAAAAATCAGCATCAGTGAAGATATTTCTCTTGGAAAGACAGATATCAGTACTTCAAAAACCATCAGCAGCTATTTCACCAATCTGAACGTTTTAGTAAGCTCTACCAAAGTGTTCCCTGTCATCAAAAGGGCTAATAAGATCTCGGTTGTTTTGACGGATCCATATCCGAATTTCTTCGCTCCGATACCGTTTTAATGGTCCCATAAATCAGTTTTCCAAAGGTTATGGAGGTTATGAGTAGAATGGGGAGGATAAGATCCCCCCGTTTCCCCCATACAGAAACCATTGTAATCTTACTTAAAATATTATATTTTTTATAAACTTTATGATAGTTTTACTTTTTATATTTTAGATATTCCTGCTTTGGTTAAGCATAACTGCTGCGTTACCCAGTTCAGTCAAGGATCCCAATGAACCCATTTTTACGAATGCTATTCAAAGAGATGCTCCAAATAAAACAAACGCAACTACAGGAGAGGTTAAGCCTCTAAAGAAAGTATTTTTATCGAACAGATCTATTACTTGCAATGATGGATCCCAGGCTGGGTAAGTTTCTAAACGGTTTTCCATACATAAACATATCAACAAATACTTGCAAAATACTACCTTTTTAATGAAATTCATCTATTAAAGATACCTTAAAAACCTCGCAAACCTCCTATATCGGGTTTTGTAATAGTTTGCATGTATTAGGACTATTGGGAGCCAAAATTTGCTATTTCTCTAATAGCTGACCGTTGACATAAAGAAAATTGTTTGAAATTGTTAAGGGAAATGAATCAGAATTAGAAGAAGATGATGGCTGGAATGAAGTAGATGACGTGCAGACAAGAGGAAAGAAGAAATCAACTGATTGAAACTATTACTAATTCAAGAGCAAAACCCAAAGATTCAAACGTTGTATCTTGCCAGGCGGCACCTGAGCTTCTGACAGTATCTTCAACTATCCTTAGAATCCCACAGAGAAAAAGGATGTAAAATGGATAAAATGAATGTATGGAATGTCCTCTCAATCTTTTTTTT
>MU187192.1:33564-46997 GCA_016904865.1 Pissodes strobi | reverse complement strand
TTTGCCAGGCTACATATGAGTTTCTGACAGTATCTTCAAATATCCTTAGAATCTCAAAGAGAAAAAGGATATAAAATGGATAAAATGGATAAAATTAATTTATGAAATGTCTTCTCAATCCCGTTTTTCCAGCCGCCTAGCTACCTCAGGTAGTACATTTGCCGTGTCCTCTGGATTTATTTTTCTTGTTTTTCCATGTACTTTACAAATAAGTTGCTGGAGTTATGTGCAGAAGAATCGAACTCGTATGCCATACAAGCTCAAAGCAATAAACGTATCTGAACAAGAAATTTTTTGAAGTTCTATGATAATGGGGAAGTTGGATTATCCAATAGATCGCATGTATTGGGAACCAACATTTGCTATTTCTCTTATAGCTGACCATTGACAGAAAGAAAACTGTTTGAAATTTTTAATGGAGATAAATCAGAATTAGAAGAATTGGAATTAGAAGAAGATGATGGCAGGAATGAAGTAGATGACTTGTCGACAAGAGGAAAAAATAAATCAACTGATTGAAGCAATTACTAATTCAAGACAAAACCCAGAGAACCAAACGTTGTATCTTGCCAGGCGGCACATGAGCTTCTGACAGTATCTTCAAATATCCTTAAAATCTCACAGAGAAAAAGGATATAAAATGGATAAAATGAATTTATGAAATATCTTCATCCATCCAGTTTTTCAAGCCGCCTCAAGTAATAAATTTGCCGTCTCCTCTGGATTTGTTTTCCCATGTACTTTACAAATAAGTTCCTGACATTCTGTGCAGAAGAAACGAGCTTGCATACCATACAGAATTTACTACCAAACTTCACAGCAATAAACGCATCTGAACTAACGAGATTTTTTGGAGTTCTTATGATAATGGGGAATTTGGGTTACCCAATAGTTCGCATGTATTGGGGGCCAAAATTCGCTCTTTCTCTGATAGCTGACCATTGACAGAAAGAAAATTGGAGATGAATCAGAATTTGAAGAAGATGATGGCTGGAACGAAGTAGGTAACGTGCTGACAAGGGGTAAGGAGAAGTCAACTGTTGATATTACATTATCGTTGCAACTATTTGTTAAGACGAGCTGATGAAGTAGAAGAGCTTCCGCTGATTGAAACTGTTACAGTTCAATAGTAAAGTCCAGAAGTTCAGACGTTGTGTCTTGCTAGATGGCACGTGAGTTTGCAACGGAATACTTGAATGCTCAGAATCTTACAGAGAAAAAGGATATAAAATAGAAAAAAATCATATATGAAATGTCTTCATCAGCCTACTTTTTCCCGCCGCCTGGTTCTCAGGTAATAAATTAACCCTCTCCTCTGAATTTTGTTCCAAGTACTTACTTTACAAATGAGTGGCTGGAGTCCTGTGCAAAAAAAAAACTTGTATGCCATACAGAATTTAGTAACAAACTTCACAGCAAAAAACGTACCTGGATTAAAGACATTTTCTCGAATTCTCTTAATAATGGGGAATTAGGGTTATCTAAGAGTTCGTATATATTGGGAGCCAATATTTGCTATTTCTCTAATAGCTGACAATATGTTAGTCAATCGGTTTTTCAAACTTAGAAACAATATGCACTTTACGTCAAAAGAGGACTAAAATTGGACTAATTGTTGGATTCCGAAGAAGTTTACAGCGTCGATGAGCAAAGGGCTCCCTCCATTCAAAGCATCTTTAAATATCCAGCAATATATCAAGAACAAATCAACAGAGTGAGGCGTAAAATTATTTTTATTGTGTGGAGTGTCTGGAACGATTTATGACTATAAGGGCTTGCTGTTGTTATATAGTTGTCAGTTCTAAACTTTTCTTTGATAATTACTTTAATTCTTATTGGCTATTTCAGTGGCCATTTAAAAACAAATACATGTAGCTGAGACAATTCGAAAAATGGTCTTTCTTTTTAAACTACCGTCTACAAAGCGTCAGGAAAATAATCAGAAGTTAGAAAGAGAGGCTGTATGAAAAGTGTAGTCTTATCAAAATTCTGCTGTTGTTTTGACCAATGAGTAACCCTTAATTCCAATTTTATTGGAGTGGCTCCACATGATATGTGTCAGAGATGAGACAAAAAGAAAAAGCAGTACATAGTGTCAACAGTATCACGACCAACGGTAGTGACTAGTGAGTGTCACTCTATAATAAGGGAATGAGAGGAGTCGATAAATGTGGACAGTCCGACTTATTTCACATGCCTTAGATATGGCTGTAGTCAACTCATGGCTGGATTATAGCAGAACTGCTGAAACTCTTGGAGTATCCAAAAATACATCCTTGATCTAGACTTTCCTTCGCTCCAGTGGCTCCATAGGTGGAAGGAGATTAATATTATCCCGTTCGCTCCTCTCTTTGTCGTCAGTAAGTTATTTTCTGTCATTTTTCTCCATTCGTTGGCTCTTTCATGAAAAATAAAATTGTTGAAGGAGTAACGAATACTACAAATCAAACTACAGAGAGAGCAAGAAGGAAACTGGGAAGATGGAAGGGCAAGACGTGCTGGAACCAGAAGGCTATTGCAATACATTCGCTGAGAAGATTTTGCTAGTCACAGTTAATTTACGTCACATTTGATCAAAATGCATATTCATGGATTAATTTCAAACAGGTTAACAAGTTTGCATGAAGGATTAAGGAAATTAAGTTTTTATTATTCTAGCATGTCAGAGCAATTGCTTCAAATATTTTAGTAAGTTATTACTGTGACTAGCCTTCCTTCGCTCCAATGGCTTCATAGGTTGATGGAGATGAATATTATTCCATTCTCTCCTCTCTTTGTCGCCAGTAGGTTATTTTCTATCATTTTTCCCACTCAGTGCCTCCTCCGTGAAAGAGTAAAAGGCTGAAGGAGAAACGAATACTAAACATCATATTACAGAGAGACCGAGAAAGAAGCTGAGAAGATCGAAGGGCAAGACGTGTCGGAACCAGAAGGCGAATAGAATACATTCATTGAAAGGATTTTGCTAGTCATAGTCAATTCCAGTGACATTTGATGAAAAGACATATTATTGGACTAATTTCAAACTTTCAAACATAACTTGAAAACAAGGTTTTATGGGGGTTTTGAATACTTACTGCATTTTATAAAACAGAAATTTAACTACTAGGTTTGTCAATTTTAATTTCACTTGATCCGTTGTACGTACATTGAAGAAATGCAATTTTTTTTCTCAAATAATGTATCAACTTTCACTCTCTATGTCTCATTGTAAAAATATGATAAAAGAGAATATTTTGAATGAATAAGTCAAAATATAGTATATTATATTAACTTATGAAAGTAAGCGTGGCGATGGCGTGGTGCTAGTAAAGCTCAAAAATATTTGACAGTGTACTATTTTATAGAATACATAGGTGTGGCTTTAATACAAATATAGTGAAATAAAATTTTAATAATTATTTAAATTAACCATTGGCTAATTACTGTAATGATCTATTCAGATACCTATGCCATTATTATATCACGTGCATAATTAATGTACCAAAATAATAGGTGTAATTCTATTTTAGAAAAATGTGCGGTAAATTACCGTTAGAGAAATATCTAAATATAAATTATAAAACATAATCGATTTAATTATATATTTTAAAGCTCTCTGTGCACGAATTTCCTAAAGTAGAGGCTACGATTTATTTTAATTAAAATAATAGCATAATGGCTAATTATTTGTCTTTTAAAATATGCTCGTGAGGATAATGGCTCGGAAAATTACGGTGATAGGTATTCGAATTTAAAATGTTTGAACGGCCCATGGGAGTATATAAGCAATATTGTGGAATAAAATTATTGATGTGTCTTCTCCTTGCAAAACGGTTGGATACAAGCTAATTTGGAAGACATGATCTATACGATTTTATGAATTGTATATTATATTTTTTCATGGTATTTAATGATATTTTATAAAAAAAAATACCAAATATTATTTTATGATAATTGAATATTTGCGAGAAAAATACTTAATAAGAATTTTAACAGATCATTAGATAGAAATTGGAAGGTCTGCTTTATACACTCTAAACTATATCTCTCTTTAAGATTATTATTATCGATAAGGAATTAATATAATTTTTCTTTTTTATATGGGACAAGCAAATAATTAAATAAATCTTAAAGATTTTTTAAGTTAAGTTAATATCTTTAGGCAGCTTGAATCTTAGACTACAAGAAATGTGCTCTTGTTCGATATCGTTAAAACGAACCGTTTTCGAGAAAAACCCCGTTTTTTACGAAATGGAAGCTTTTTATTTTAATATAGCAATTATAATTCGTTTAAGGATTAAATTAACTTTCACCGTAGAGAAAACGTAAATCATAATTTGGTTCAACATGTGCCATGGACTCCAACACACTTCCGGGCGCGACTAATTGAAAACTGCTGTACCCTCCACAATACTTCAGCATTGTTTCTTATATGTTCGCAGTGAAAAGTGATGCTTTCCAGCAGTTCTTCCCTAGAATCTACTGGAGTTGAAAAAACTTGGTTTTTTAGATACCTGCGAAGATAAAAATCTAAAAGATTCAAATCGAGGGATCGTGGAGGCCTTGCAACGGGTTCTCTTTGACCTGTCCATTGGTCTGGATACATCTTATTTAAGTCTTCTCCCACAGCACGGCTAAAATAAGTAAAATATTATGTTTCGTCGCGGGTCCTATCGGAACATTTACTAGAAGATTTTGAAGACATTCTAAATAAACACCTTTTAATTGTCCTGATAAAACAAATAGACTTACCTTAATATTCCTGCCCAGATATTGAGTGATGGAAATCGCCGCTGATACCCCCCGTATGTATGTTCTTTTTTGTTCTGAAAAATGGACTTTTTTACGCACACTCCCGGAAGGGGGGTAGTGTGGGACTCATCACAGGCATACCCACTAAAAACTCAGCAGTGCTTCTACCTGTAGATTAACCCCCTAGGGGTCTCTACTGCAGGCCGAAGGGAGGACTTCCGGGATATGGCTCCTATTAAGTCCTGGTCTTCTTATCTTGATGCTTCGCTGTGATTACTAGTTGTGATGTAAGAAGCAGGATTGGATGTTACTCCACTCCTGCTTTGTGCTTCTTGGCACTGGTCGTCTCTTGCGCGACAACACAATTAAACTACTAGGTCTTTTGTGTTTAGCCCATCTGCGTCTTCTTGGGTCGTCTGTATTATAATCTATTGCTTGCCTCAGTTCTTCATCGGCATGGTTCTCTGCTCTTTGGAATACGCGCCTTGCCTTTTCGACTGTATAGGTCCGCCTGCAGGTCGGCATTTCTGACGAACCAAGGTGCACCAGCTGCCCTTCTGACTAGCTTTTTTCCGGTGCTGTTAGCAATATAATGCTGGTTATCGCTGCGTATCGCCAGACCGTTGAACCATGTGTCAGTTGAGGCCTAGCGATCGTCTTTATCATAGCGAGCTTAGTCTTCAGTGACATTTGGCTATGTCTCCGGATCATGGGATTTAGCATAGCCATCGCCCGCTTGGTCTTGTCTCTTGCCGCTTAAATGTGCCTTTTCCATGTCAAGCCACGGTCCAGGTGTACTCCAAGGTGCTTGACTTCGGCGTTCCAAGGTACGTCGATGTTGTTTATCCTAATGTGCGGTTCGGCAGCCTTTCTCCTCCTCTGGAGGATTATGGCCTGCGTTTTGCGCTCATTAATCTTGATCTTCCAGTTTGTCATTTATGTTCTGAGTTCGTCTGTTGCCTGTGGGCAAATTGTGTCATTTTATCGCCAGCATACAATGAATGCGCGTCTTCAAATGATGGTATATCATGTGTGAATATTGAGTACAGGAACGGTAAAAGGGCTGAGCCATGCGGTACTCCTGCCTCAAGCGTCCTGGGCTTGGAAGTTTTGCCTTTAACTATCACATGAATTCTTCTATCTGTGAGGTAGCTCCTTATAATCTTGATGATCCAGTCAGAGTAGCCCCCTACTATCATCTTATAGTACAGTCCCTGATGCCATACTCTGTCGGAGGCTCTTTCTACGTCTAGAAGATTGCCCCTGTCGTTTGGCCGTTGTTAAAACCTAAAGCCTTTTACTATGTACTCCACTAGTATGGGGATTGTCATCTGCCCAAGTATGTGAGTTGTGCTCATTAATTATGTCATTTTTCGTAAATCGTGCTTGATTTGTAAACATAATTATTGTTTATTTGCAGAACAATCTTCCAGTCCAAGAGCATGTACCTTTTGCAAATGAAAGGGATGCAGTAATTGTTCTTAAAGAATTCTTCATAAGCTAAATTTAGAAATACCTAATTGAGCTTCATTTTTCCGAACAAGGATCCGCATGAAGGTGAACTGTGCGCGAAGTTCTTTGGACTCGAGCTTTAGTACTATCTCTTATAAGTTTGCCAACAAATAGTACATTTCTTAGTACATAGAACTTTGTTTTGCTTCGTAGTGCGGTTATTGGCTGTTCATGAGGAATGCGGTAAAAATATGAATTTAGAACAGTTCATTCTTACCAGTCTCTTTTAGACGTTGCTCAATCCCTTCAAATGTTTTTCGATCTAAGATTCTACGATTAGGAAATCTTTCTGCATACAATCTCTTAACTTCTGAAGCGATACAGGCTGTAAATTAAATATGTATTTGCATACTCATTGAATGTGTATTCCGTTTTAAAATGATTGATAAGATTGTATTCTTCTTCTTTGAGTGCTCATCCGTTAACGGATATTAGCGATCATCATGGCAATTTGAACTTTTGAAATGGCTGCCCTAAAAAGGCCGGTTGTTGTAGTACTAAACCAAGTTCTTAAATTTCTTAGCCAAGAGATTCTCCTCTTGCCAGGTCCCCTCCGTCCTAAGACTCTCCCCTGGAGAACACGCTGTGGGCCCTCATAACGTTGTTCATTCCGCATTATGTGACCCAAGTACTCGAGCTTCCTAGTCTTAGTCGTCTTTACGATCTCCATATCTTTATTCACTCTCTCGAGCACTCCCACATTTTTAGCGTGGGCCGTCCAAGGTATTTTAAGTGCGTCAAGCTTTTCTGTGGAGTATTGAGTGAGCTCTATAAAGCAACACTGTGAACACATAACAGCGAAACATTCTTATTTTTGTTGTTAAATTAAGGTCGTGGCTTTTGCAAAGATTTGACATTTTTGAAACGCCGCTCGGGATTTTTCAATCCGGCACTTAATTTCACGAGAATGGTCCCATTCTTCGTTTATTGTTGTGTCTAGGTACATGTAGGAAGCCACTCTTTTAATTTGTTGATTTCTGATAGTCAGTTGGCACGGTACGATGGTTTCTTTCCGGATGATCATGAATTTGGTCTTATCTATGAAGCGTTAGACCGTATTTCTCACTGGTATCTTTGACTCTTGTCATGAGTTCTTGTAGGCTTTCAATATCGTCAGCAAATACTACGGTGTCGTGTGCGTACCTTATATTGTTCAATCGTTGGCCGTTTATAGATATTCCTAGTTCTATGTCATCTAGGGCTTCTTTAAATATCTCTTCTGAGTATAGGTTAAATAATAGGGGTGAGAGGATACATCCTTGTCGTATTGCTCTTTGTATTTCAATTGCATCGCTGTCTTCGCCTTCTATTCGTATATTTGCTGTTGGCCCCAATAGAGATTTACAATAATTGTTAGGTACCGGTCGTCTAATCCGAATCGTCTAAGAATTTCCCCCGGTTTCCATGTCGGACTCTGTCAAATGCCTTTTGATAATCCACGAAGCATGCATACACATCGTAGTTCATATCACGACATCTTTGAAATAGCACTTGGACACAGAAAAGTGCTTAGTACCCATTGCATTCCTGAAACCAAATTGCGTTCCTCCAATGTGCTCTTCACAGAGCTTATATATACGCTGGTGTATAACCCTGAGGAAAATCTTCAAGAGATGGTTCATGAGACTTATTAAGCTGTACTCTAAACATTGTTTAGCGCTGCGTTTCTTAGGAATTGGTATGAATTTTGATTTCAGCCATACAGAGGGTATGTTTCCTGTAGTGTATATGTAATTAAAAATATTTGTTAGCTACCTTATTCCCTCGTCATCGAGAAGTTTTAGAAGCTCAGAGTGAATGTTGTCTGGGCCAGGTGCTTTGTTATCTTTCATACGTTTTATAGCTTTTTCAACCTCATCTCTCAGTATGAGTGGGCCAGTGTTCTCTCCCAAATTATAGATTATAATTTGTTCTGGTCTATTATCTTTGAAAAGCAGAGAGATGTACTCTTTCCAGGTTTCGACTTTCTGTCTTTTGTCGATTATAACAGTTCCATTGTTGTCCACTAGCTGTCCCAAAATATGGTGTTCGTCTGTTTGTATATTCCCGTAGCTTCTTTTACTTTTTTATGCAGATTGAAGTGATCGTGTTTTTCTTTAAGCATTTCAATGTCGCGACATTTCTCTTGTATGTTGCGTTGTTTGGCTTCTCTGATTTTCTCTCTGATTACTCTGTCAATTTCTTTATGTTTCATGGGGTCTCTACTTTTCACTTGTCTCCGTTCTTCCATCAGGCCAAGAACCTCCCGTGTCATCCATGGTTTGTCTTTTCTTTCTGTGATTTGGAGATGTTTGTTACTGATGTTTGTCATGATCTCCTGTATAGTGCTTATCTGTTGGTCGACGTTCGTCTCATCTTTATTTAGTTTTTGTATGTTGTCATTGATATGAGATCTTATTAATGTATCCATTTCTGAATCTTTCAGTTTACGCAGGTCCCATCTTTTATTTTCCCTTGTTATTTTTATCTTTTTTAGCCTGATTTTAAAGTTGCCGACTAGAGTGTTATGGTCAGATTGTATTGCAAGAATTAATATGCCGTTTTAAGGAGTCCTGCGTAATTAGCATCTATCATATTAAAAAATATTAATTTAAGCCAAGTACCTTAAAAGTTATTTAAGAAAAAACGATTTCCATATGTCATGTAGGAAAAAAATGTACTTGAACTTATGATGGTATTTTCACTTTATCAATAAAAGTCTGGAAAATTGCCCACGAATTCTGTGATTCCCTGTATAACCATCGCTCCAACTATGATACAATTTACTATTGTCGAAAATGTATATATTTTTCGGTCAAAATTATAATAATTTTTTATTTCAGGTTTTATCTGCGTAAATCAGCACATAGTAAGAAGTGGATAATTTTCCTGGAAGGAGGCTGGTATTGCTATGATCATCATAGTTGTAGAAATCGGTGGATTAAACAGCGGCATTTCATGACGTCGTCAAACTGGCCGGAAACTAAAGATGGTATTTATGTAGTTTAATAAAAAAAATTATTCATTGGAAACACTTATCCTTACTTCTATTTATGTCCGATCTTCGAAAAATTTGAGTAGAAATATTTCTCACTTTTTACTAGACTCTCTACTCTCTCTAAAATTTCATGAAGTCAAAGATAGGTTTGTTTAATTCATAAAACTATTATCAGAAACATAGAATATACCACTTGTTTGTTACGAAAAATAAAATAAGTATTAACAACTAATTAATTTAAATACTTGGTATACTAATAATATAGAAACAAAATTCTAACATAAATGGAAAAATTTCAAGAAGGAGATTCCGGATATGTTCCATATGAAATTCTGCATTTAGTCCTATAACTTTTTGTTTTTCAACGTACCTAAATTTATTAAAAATAAAAAGATATTAATAATATTCAAAATAATGATATGTTCTGTTTTTTATGGTCACTTGTGTGTGCTTTATATCTGCTGATCAAACTAAAAATCATAATAGAACTTATCCTCATTGTGTGATTTGCGATGTTTATGTATCTTCTTCAGAAGCTATTTTTCTGTAAAAAATAAAAAATTGTTATAATATTATTTTCTTTTGCATTTTTCAATATTAGTTAATGTTTTACATTTGATCAGTCTTGCCAAGACCAATACTTCCAACCACAACCAATGAAAATGTTATTTTTGGAACATCGTTATTTCGAAAAATAACTCTGTTTTTTTAAAATTATTATTTCATTAAGTATTGATGGCCATTCAATTTGAAACACAAAAGGTCTTGTTCATTTTTGTCGTATAACTTACTATTTCGACGTAATCATTAATCACATTGACCTATCTAAATTTATTAAAAATAAAAAGCTGTTATTAATATTCAAAGTAATGATAATTTTTGCTTTTTATGGGCAATTGTGTGTGCTGATCAAAATAGAAATCCTAATCGAACTTCATCTTATCCTCATTGTTTGATTTGGGATGTTTCTGTATCATCTTCAGGAGCTATTTTTCTGTAAAAATAATATAATAACATTTTCTTTGGCCGTTTTCAATATTAATTAATATTTTACATTTTATCAGTCTTATCAGAACCAATACCACTACAGCAAATTAATATTTTATTTTTGGAACATCGTTATTTCAAAAAATATTTTTCTGTTGATCGCCATTCAATTTTAAACAAAGAAGGTCTCGTTCATTTTTGTCGTATAACTTACTGTTACGAAGAACTCATTAATCACTCTCTGAAATTAATTGAATTTGCCTTTGGAAACTCTAAATGCTGTCCATACTAACGTCCACTTTACTATAGAAATTGTTGACTGATGGAAAATGCGACGTTGCATCTGATGTTTAACAAGTAGATACATACTTCTACCGTTTACGACAAAACATGTTGACAAATTTGTTCCATTTAGCTATTACCTGTTCTATATTCACCACCTTATCTACAATCAAAACCAAAAATATACTGAGTCAATTTAGACGCGGTTTTGCCAGTTTATGAGCTACTACTAAGATCTATATTTCTCTTCATTTCAGTTGGAGGCATACTTTCACCCAATATGCAAGAAAATCCGTATTGGTGGAGTGCAAACCATGTTTTCGTGCCTTATTGCACCAGCGACTCTTGGAGCGGATCCAAGAAATCTGATAGACAAGGAATGTTCAGTTTTATGGGATCTTCAATCGTTTTACAAGTTGTCAGGGATCTAATTCCTCTTGGCCTCGAAAATAGTACCGATTTATTATTAGCAGGTAAGAGTGAGTCATTGGCAATAAAATATAATTAGTTAAGATGCTCTTGGTTACAGTTTCCTTAATTAACCAAGCAAAATTTATGTTATTTATAAGCTGTTCAATCTAACCGTTGTCCATCCAAGGCAGTATGGAGCTGCCAGGAACTACTCACCAAACTAGGTAGAGTAAATAAACTTACACTGATCTGGATACCCGAACATACAGGATACGAAGGCAACGAAATAGCTGGTGCTCTTGCGAAGCAAGCGGCCGCAACGGCCTTGATAGGACCAGATCCAGTACTGGTAATAGCTTACAATACAGCTAAACAAGCCCGCTCCAGGTGGACACAACAGCAATTTGTAGACAAATGGAGAGAGTTACCGGGCCTAACTCATTCAAAGATGGCAGTGAATCTGCCATCAGGAGTGAGAACTAGTCAACTTCTTCAACTTGGCGGACAGCAAGTTCAGGCTGTAGCTAGCATGTACACTGGCCATTGTTGACTAAGAAGCCACTTGAACAAGATAGGGCTTTCCGAAGAAACGGAATGCCGCTTACGCTTGGAGGACAAAGAAACAATGAAGCATGTTTTATACCACTGTCCAGTAATGGAAAGAACCAGACAAACAGTGTTTGGAAATTCTCAAATTACACTTGTACAATTGAAAACTATCCACCCCAGAAAGCTAATCGACTTATGAAAAAGTTTGAGCCTCTGGCCTAGTGGAAACCGCAGATGTGAGCCACAATAGCCCAAAGGTCGCAGTGGAGAACCCCATCTGGGCCCAATCACGTGTACGAATACGATTATTTTTAGGAATCTGTGTTTATACTAATTCAGTTTAAAATCTCAATATTTCTATTCTTACTAATAAGTTCATTTTTAATAGCTTTTATTGAAACCTTGGAGTTGAAATTATGATGTATTGGAAATATTATTTTGATTCAATTGAAAATAAAAGGTTTTTTGTCTTTATTTATAGAACGGGCATGACTCCGACTCCAAGGTTGACTTCATGTTACCTCTTTTTGTTAGATATACCACGACTGAAATACTTTTGAGGAATCTTGTATTATAACCTCTATCAGACATTTTAAATCATTCTATACAGTTTGTCAATCACTTTACATTGTTAGATCGTTTCATACGAAAAGTACCCTAGCTTCCTTTAACTTTAAATAAATTGCATATAATATGAAAATACGAAAGAATGCATCATTATCTTAATTAAAACACCGGAAATGTTCCTAATGATAAAAGTGCTTCATTAATATTAATACATAATCGTCGTTTTAGGTAGTAGTGCTGGAGGAACGGGGGTGATGATCAATCTCGATTTCGTTGAAGAACTTCTTCACGAGCAGATGTCGCTGAAGAAAATTCGAGTGAAAGGCGTGACTGATTCAGGATGGTTCCTGGACAGGACACCTTTTGCTCCTACTATTAAGCCTGCGGTAGATGCTATTAGAAAAGGTATGGATCTATGGCAGGGTAGGGTGCCTAGGAGGTGTCGCGAGCAGTATTTGGATGAACCTTGGAGATGTTATTTTGGATATAGGATATATCCAACGCTCAATAGTATGTTTTTTTTCTGTATTATAGGGATATATGGATACATTATTAGGGGGCTCACTATAAAATCCAGCAGTTTAAAAATTGATTATTTGAAAATATACAACGAGAACAATATTGCGTTTCCTGCTTTGCAACAAATAATTCACATCAGCATTTATTATATATTATTTTTCAACTGGAATGGTATAATCAGATACGTTGGTCATGTTTGAGGTAAATTCTGATAAGAAACATTTTGTCTGCATATCGGAATAATTTATTTACATGGTAGCTGACGAGTGTGCATCATATCATTAATATATACTCAGTATTAGTATCAGAATGGTTGGCCCCTAGCGGATCTTGCACTTAGGCCACCAATTGGGTCGTTGTGCCCGCTACCTGCATTAGAGAACCTCCAGGATGTCGGTCTTCCTTAAGAAAACCCGCATCTCCTTCAGAATAACACGACGCACTGAATCTGGCTCGATCGGCGTCGCGCCAAATATTCTGAGTCTTGCCCACGCGAAGGCGGTGCATTCCGTAAGTAGATGGTATGGGGTCTCATCGTCCTCCATGCACCATCTACACCCCCTCCTCTGCAACTCTCAGCAGAGTCAGGTGCCGTCTAAGCCTACAGCGCCCTGTGTAGAATCCTACCAGGGCCCTGCACACCTTCCTAGGTAGGTACAACAACTCTCTGGCCCATGTATTATGAGTCTCGTCTGTCTCATCCCCGGAGTCGTCAGCCATACCTCTTTGGCCCGACCCTCCTTCCAGGCCTCCAAAGATATTTCGCGAACACCTGCACACAGGGATCAGACCCTACGTATCCGCGTGCGGAGCCTTCTCTGACAGCGGCCTCGTTTCCCGGTACACCCGAGTGTCCCATTACCCAACCCAACGTAACCTTTTTATGCTTTGTAAT
>MU187192.1:3985-33554 GCA_016904865.1 Pissodes strobi | reverse complement strand
GAGGAAGTTTAGCCCTTCGTGGAAGCTTATCTCAGGGACCGTCGCTGCACCTGGTATACCCAGTATGGTTAGGTCCCTAGACAAACCCCGCCATAAACCACAATCACCATGGCAGGAGCCATTGTCCCTCCACATCCCCCACATCAGCCAATTTCATGGCCGCTTTAGCCGCATACACTTAACTCGGTACTAACTGGAGGCGCAAATCAACTATTATAGACTTTTTTATATATTATTATACTTCCTTTAAGGTTACTAATAGCAAGATTATACATGTGCAAAATAAGTTCTGTTAAGCTAGTGAATTTGACACCGCCTCAGTTAAGCATCTAATTTTTAATCCGTTTGATATAAAATACTGAGACAATATGACAATTTAAGCATCTATTTAACAAAAACATTAAAATCAGTATTTTCATTGTGTAAAATTTTTTATTTTTCTTTTCAGCACAACTCTTTGTCTTTCAATGGCTCTTTGACGAGGCACAAATGGATGCCGACAATGTTGGTGCACCAGTCACCAAGCAGCAATGGGATTATATCCACAAGATGGGCGATGCGTTGCGTCACAGTTTCCAAAACGTTTCAGCCGTGTTTGCTCCCTCGTGCATTTCTCATTCGGTGCTGACGAAAAGGGACTGGCAAGAGGTTAAAATCGATGATATTTCTATTGCTGACGCGTTGCACTGTTGGGAACAAAAATCAAATAGAAGAAGGTAATGCAATATTTCTTGCTAGCAAAGTGATCCATTCCATGATATTTCGATTAACACTTATAGAGATATAGATAGTGTTGAATATACGGACAATTTCTAAAGGAAGTGACTGTAAAAAACGTTCATTATTATCTTATATAACATACCAAGCAATCATTTTGCATTTTGTTGAACAGCGGAAATTCCTGAGGTCCGTTAATAAATAACAGATTCTACTAATTTTATTTTTAAAATCTCCTTTACCTTCATATTATATTGTTTTGTGGTCCATCTTTGCCTTGCCTGCATTATATTTACATTTATATTAATTTTTTAGCATAAATATCGATTTTGATTGAAAATTATGGCAAAGTTCGTTAAGAAGCCTTAAATGGTTACGCATTTTCCAAATATTATTATTAAACCATGATTAACAATCACTTTGCTAGAAGAGACAACCAAATTCGAACAATACATGATAGACTCCCTAAACGTAAAACCTCCAGCAGACGATATTAACAGCCTCAACAATATAATAACCCAATCAATGTCCAAGATAAATTCTGTCCGAAGAACCAACAAGAAAGAAAAATAAGTCCCGAAACGAGAGCAAAAATGGAACAGAGAAGGAAAGTTAAAAGAGGAAAATACAAGCCAAAGAGAATTGAACATAATCAGCAAGCATATATTAAAAGCCATAAAGAAAGATTTGAGGAAGTATAAAAATGAACAAGTGATACGAACTATAAAAGAGAACAAAGGTACAAAAGTATTAAAGAAAAACTATCTACTGAGAAGGAACAGATTTTCAAATTAAAAGACAAAAATAGAATAATTACACACAACAGAGAAAGAATACTGCGTATAGTTGCAGTTATATGGAAAGCTATACGCATACCAGCACCAAATGACAGACAACCAGGAAAATTATGTACCAATAAAAATAGTAAACCAGGGCTCAGAAGAAATTCCGAATATAACGACAGACGAAATAATAATGCTCTTAAAAAGATGAAAAAGGGCAAAACTCCGGGAGAATATCGAGTAACAGAAGCAATGAAGCAAGAACTAATAAATAAAATACAGAAACTATTTAACTTGTGTCTACATAAGCAAAAAAATCCCTGAAAATGGAATAACGCCATAATGATCATCCTCCACAAAAAGGGAGATTGCACTGACCTTGAGAATTACAGATCTGTTAGCCTCCTAAATCACCTATATAAATTATATACACGTATACTTGCCAACAGGATGCAAAGAGAGCTTGATTTCTATCAACCTCGAGATTAGGCTGGGTTCCTCAGGATATAGTACAAATGACCACCTACACTGTCTAAAGACCTTAATTGAAAAACTATCGAAAACAACAGACCTTTGGTATTGATCTTTGTAGACTTTCGCAAAGCTTTCGACACGGTGAATATCGAAGCTATCCTAAAGTCGCTGGAGAAATGCAGAATTGATTATCACTACTCTAACATCATCAGGAATATATATAAAAATGCAACAGCTACTATAAAACTCCACGAGACCCCCAACAAAATTGATATCAGGAGAGGGGTAAGGCAAGGCGACACTATGTCACCAAAATTATTCTCAACAGTATTAGAATATGCTTTTAAAACATTGAATTGATGGAGCAAGGGAATAAGAGTTGACGGAGAATACTTAAATAACCTTCGCTTTGCAGATGATATGTGTTGATAACAGATGACCTAAAAGAAACTAAAGACATGCTGGAAGAAATGATTACAGCAACAGGGAAGGTGGGACTGAAAATTATCGAAACCAAAATGATGACAAACCTAATACCCAGTGACAACATTAAGATCGGACAAGAAGAGATTGAACTCACATACAAATATACATATCTGGGACACGAGATAAAAATAAGTAGAGATAACCAGACATGTGAGTTACAAAGAAGAATATCCCTGAACTGCGCTGCCTTCCGCAAATTATGATACATCTTTAAGTCTGACGTGCCCTTCATCATCAAAAGAAGGGCGTTCAACTCTTATTCTTACAAAAAAAAATCAGTAAAGTAGTTAAAAATAAACCAAAGAAAAATGAATCGTTCATTGCTTGGCGTAATGCTGAGAGACAGAGTAAGAAATGAGGAGATACGTAGAAGATCACGGGTAGATGATGTTATTACACGCATTGCGAAGCTCAAAGGGAGATGGACGAAAAAGATTGGTGATTCGAGGCCAAGGAGTGACATACGTAGCCGTGGTAGACCTCCCACCCGGTGGTCATCAAATGAATTAAGACGAATTGGGTTGAAACAGCACAAAATATAAATAGATGGGAAAACCTTGAGGAGGCCTATGTCCAGCAGTGGACGGAAACAGAGGCTATATGATAATGATAACCATTTTTAATGGAAAATTAGTTTTGAGAAAATGGTTACTAAGTATTCGAAAAAATGGCTAGGGCCTACCTGGTTATCTGTTAAAAATCCCAATTTATTTCGCTAATAGTCTTATGAAAGTCTAAAACTGCCCTTTTTATAATAAGTCTGGTATAAGTTGGCTCAGATTTGAAGTTTCACTTTAAAAATATTACTTCAGTTTCAACTCTGTACCTTAATCCAAAAACAAGCTACAGGATTTTAAACATAAGCATTGTGTAGCCATGGCATATGCCATCAAAATAAAGCTAAAAGCATGTTCATACAATTTTTTTTCTATTTGCAAATCTTATTCACTTTTAAACTTTATCTAGTTTTTTTTTGGGTCACTTTGAGTGTCATAGCATATTTTATAACATAGACAGACAATCCTGCTTCCTTTCAGATATAATATTATATTCGCTAATGCATATATTTCTTAACCTAATTTCTTTTGATTTTACAGAATAAAAAGGCGAAAAAATAATAAACGGAAGCAATCCCGAAGACAAAACCCCCTCAAAAGTTTGGAAAATACTGTCGAAGCAAATGGCAAACAAAATATTACAGTAGTCGAGACAGGTCTAAAGAATAATAAGAAGAAAAGGAGAAACCAGCGTAAAAATAAGAGAAGAAAGAATAACGGTAAGAGAGCTATTTATAACAATCCTTAAATCATATTGCATTTAATATTATTATTTAAATATTTAACAGTATTCTTCGGAAAGATTAAATATAACATAAAATTGTTTCAGTTCAAAATTTCAACAAACGAAGAGCAAACCTTATAAGAACGCCCAATACTCTTCAAACAAATAATCTAAGCTCTGTAGATGTTCAGACTTGGAGAATGCCACTACAAAAACAACGAAGATCATATAACAGACACTGTGTACATAGAAGGCTAGAAAGATGCTCTTGGCCACAGGTAATTATATTTTGAACTTTGATACTCAAAGCTATCATTCGTTTATTATTATGCAATTAGCATCTTGAAACCCGTATTATAGAACTTTGGATGAAACAAATTATGATAATTATATTATATTTGAAGAGGCAGGTCGTCAGGCTTACAAAATTCCCGTTTTCTTATAATTTAGTGCTGATACTTCCATAAAAAATATGTAATTATATTTAGTCGGAACCTACTTTGAACAAAAATGTATTAATTTTGCCATTTGAAGAGTTCGTTATATCCCATTATTCAAAACTTCGTAACTGTGTACCAGTACAATTTTCAGCGTATATGCGTAGTTTTTGAGAAATAAACGAATTTTCGAAAAAAGATCTGTGCATCTGATATTTCAGGCTGGCCACTCTCTCTTGAAAATGTTGAGATATTTCTTTGTAAAACTTGACAACCTATAACACACAAGTGCATTAACTTGTCGTTTTTCACCGTATAGTTTTGTGATAACACCGTATATGTTCGTATTATGATTGATCCATATTTAAAATTCAAATGGATTTATTTATCCCCAGGTAAACAGCAATTTGTGCATTTAAAGTATCAAACTTCAGTTACCCCTTAGTCCGAACCTGGATTGTGTGTAGATTCTATTAAATAAAAAATGTCTGGGAAGATAGCTATCAGTTGTCACCCCGTTAAGGAAAATGTTTTTAATTGTTTTATAAATTTAATATATTTTTGTGTGCGTCAACGTTATGTCAAATAACGAAAGAGCATTTTTTACCCTCTGAAATGCGTTAATGGGATTGCCCATGAAGTTCCCATCCTTGCCTCCACTTCTGCCGCAATTATATTGAGGATTTAGTGTAGTCCAAGAATTCGACGAGTTAACAACACATCTGCCTTTGGCACAGCTCTGGTTGGCGCCAAAATATTAGGCCGTTTTCTCATTTGTTTGCACAGATCTTTAGACGATATCTCGTGTACTCGCATTCCCCTTTTCCAAACCGGATTAGGGATTCTTTTCAGCGTTGTAGACGCACTTTCTGAAGACGTACAAGCTGCAGCGTCTCTCCCGTTCGTACCGATTGGAGAAGTTGACAGTTGGAAAATTGTTGTAATAAAACAAATCGATTCTCAAGACCAAAATCAAATTTCGGAGTCGTATATTCCTGGTGAAGTGACTTTGAAGAAATTGCAGAAGAGGTAAAGTAATAAGATATTGAGTGTGAACGGAGAAACAGATAGTTGAAATAAAAGAAAGTTTGATTAAGTTCAGTAAAGAACGGAGGTCGTGCTAATTAAGCATAATCAAGAGTTTTGTTGAATACTTGTTTATTAATAGTTAATCTGATTTTAAGTATTTAGTTTTATGTGTGAAAAGATGGATACATGAAAGTAGTTAGAAAACATTTTATCTATTGATCATATTTAATGCAAAATAAATCCTGCATTATTAAAGTACCTAATACCTTAATAAAAATATAATACATGTTTCAATTCACACCCTATGAATGAAATCCCACCTGCTCTTCTTAATGCGGTTGGCCAACTAAAGTGATTAATTAGAAAATCAATTTTCCGTCCCCTCCTTTGTGGTCATAAACGATTTAATAATAATTGTTTATTAATAAAATTTGCTGATAATTCTTTAATCGATTATCATATTATTTCAAATAAACTCTCAAATTACCCTCACAGGCAGGTAACAGACATGAGTCGTGGACCGTAATAAAGATTTGATATTTCTGTACATGGTAGTTTAAAGACTTGTCCATCGAATTATCACAAATAAAAGGTATACTACTTGATAGACATAATCAATAATTATTATCAAATCTTTATGACCACAAAGGAGGGTGTGATAATTATCTTTATAATTATTGACCACTTTAGTTAGCGAACTACACTCGCCGGCACAAAATTCCGGCACCTTGAAATTTGGGCCAAATTTGATATTTTATAACATTTTTATTTTTTATTCGATTTTCATGATTTTATTATCAGTTTGTATATACGTTTATTGTGTTTTCTTTAATCATTTTATAAATTAGCATTTTTCGATTAGACTATATTTTACAAGAGTAAATCAAACTGTTATTTTCTGTATGTAACTTCAAAACACCCTGTAGGAAAATTGAGATGGATAATTTACTTTACATACTATTTCTTGCAATCTTTGATGTATTCTAAACATTTAATTTTTTTATTCATTCCATTATTTCATTTCTGCTGCGAGCTGCAAAATTTGAAATGGAACGCTGATTTGAAGCCAATTTTTATGAAGAAAAACAAACACTAGATGTATCATAAAGTTCATTAACAAAAACAATTTTAATAACGTGTATTTCCTCGTCTCGCAGCAATGATAGCTTGCAGTCTTCGTGGCATCGAATGAAAAAAGTTAGTTATTCTATTCTTGAATCTGATATTCTTCGGTCAGCGCCAGTCGTAAGTCTTGCAAGTTTTGTGGTTGCACAGGACGACGACGAACAGCCTTTTAAGTAGTTCCCACAGATATTCGATTGAGTTGAGATTCCATTCCAATCTTGGAAGTCCAACTTCATCGAGATATTCGCTTACTACATGTGCAACGTGAGGTCTAGCATTATCATGCATTAATTGGTTCCCAATGAAAGGAGCAAATGGAATGGAAACTTCTTGGATGATTTAGTAAATGTAACAATGGGCGGCTGAAGCTCCATTTTCGACAAATACAAGATCGGTGCGGGCTTCAGTAGAGATACCCGCCCAAATCATCACTGAACCGCCATGATATGAGATTTGTTCTGATATAGTGCAGTCAGCATATCTTTCATTTCACGACCATCCGGCGACCTTAAACACACTCTGGATTCATCTGTGAATAGTATGTTTCCCCACTGTTCTAGAGTCCAGTCAGAATGCAATCTTGCAAACCTCAGTCGCTGTTGTCGATGACGAAGAAAGAGTTGTAGACATATTGCTGGCCTTCGTGAATGAAGCCCAGCTTCTGCCAATCTTCTACGTATCGTTCTTTCACTTACATTTACTCGACGAATCATTTGCAAGTCATTTTTTAGACGCACAACAGTAGATCTTCGATCTCTTAAAGAACTGACGATGGCAAAGTGATCATCAGCTGCAGTGGTCATTCTTCTTCTGCCAGAGCCTCTCCGCCTAGTAAAAGTCTCCGTCTGTAAATACCTATTCCAGGCATCTCGAATCGTAGACCGCGCAATTCTCAGAGTCCGGGCGTTGGCGTCGTAACTTTTGCTACGGCCATCCTCTATTAACGTAACAATTCTACCCACGTCTGCTGGAGTTAATACCATATTGACATACAACAAATTATAATATAATAATCGTGTACTTAACCAACGTCGATAATTTTTAACCGAAAGCTTGACATAATTTTTTCTGAAAATAACATCGTTTTAGCAAAAAATTTGAAGCTCGCAGCAGAAATGAGATAATGGAATGAATCAAAAAACGAAATGTTTAGAAAACATCAAAGATTACAAGAAACAGTATGTAAATAAAATTATCCACCTCAATTTTCCCTCAGGGTGTTTTGAAGTTGCGACAAAAACAACAGTTTGATTTAGTCCTGTATAATGTCCTAATCGATAAAATGTTATTTTATAAAAAAATTAAAGAAAAACACAATAAATGGATCTAAAAAGTCATAATAAAATCAAGAAAATCGGATAAAAAATATAAAGTTATAAAACGTCAAACTTGGCCAACATTTCAGGGTGGCGGAATTTTGTGTCGGCGAGTGTGTATTAAAATAAGTAGGTGGGATTTTATTCATAGCGTGTGAATTGAAACATGTACTATATTATATTTTCATTAAGATACTTCAATAATGCAGGATTTATTTTGCATTAAATATGATCATTATATAACATATTTTCTAACTACTTTCGTGCATTCATTCTTTGACACATAAAACAAAATACTTAACATCAGAATAACTATTAGTAAATATGTAAAAAAACTGCCTCATTATTTAAATATTATTTAATTAAGATGAACTCTTTTCTTTACTGAATTTAACAAAACTTCCTTTCGTTTTAACTAACGGCTTTTCCTTTCACACTTGATACCTAGTTACTTTGCTTCTTTTTGCAATTTGCTCAAATTAACTTCACTAGGGATAATGTAAGACATCGAAACTACGAGTACAGGAATAGATTGGCATAACAACAATTGTCAAACCGCCATTTTATCTTCTTCAATTGGCACCAACAGGAGAGACGCTACAGTGTTTACGCCTTGAGAAAGTGCATTTGAAACGTCCAAAAGAGTTCCTAACCCAAAGTTGAAAAAGGGGAACACGTAGTACACGAGATATTTTCTAAATATCTGTGCAAACAAATGAGAAAATTGTCTACTATATTGGCGTCAACCAGAGCTGCTACTTGGCAGATGCTTTACGCTTTAATTTTTGTGCTGCACTTCTTCAACTAAACTTCTTGCACTAAGTATATTGGCGTCAAACCGAACTACGACGAGGTAGATGCTTTTGATGCCAAACAGAGCTGCGACTGGGCAGTTGTTTCACGATTGAGTGCTTATAAGGCACTAAATTTAATTTCTGCGGAACTGGAGACAAAAGCGGGAACTGCATCGACGATCCCGTTATCGCATTTAAAGGGGGCTTAAAAACGGTTTCCTTAACAGAGAGTCATAACTAACTATATTTCTAGTGATTGTTTTATATAATGAAATCGACAATCCAGGTTCGGACTAAGGAGTAACTGAAGTACGATGCTTTAAATGCACAAATTGCTGTTTACCTGGGGTTTTGTTGGAGTGTTTCCCATCACTACTGGTTTTTTTTTAATTAACATTTTGTAAGACATATGCACAAAATGATAAAACTAAAATGAAAATATTTTAAAATCGACAAGATAATAGATACTCTTCTTGTCGATTTGCAAATGTTATCCTTCTAATTTTTATCCTTTTGTCTTCATTTATTAGTGATAATTTGTGCCCAATTTACTACATAAATATCAAATCTTTATTACATTCTAAGACGCGGATAGATGGGTGGGGGGTGCAATACTTTTACCGATTATTCTAATTCATGAAATAATAATTGTAATTTATACATATTTCATGAAAACATAATTAAAGTTTTATTTTTCGTTTAGTGCAACCATTCGTGTCCAAAACTGCACAATCCATTTACTGGCGAGGAAATGGACTTTATCGAGCTTTTGAAATCATTTGGCTTGGACATGGAAAGTGTAGCAAATGCATTAGGAATAGATATGGATACGCTCAACAACATGGATCAAGGAGAGTTGCTCAATTTACTTACACAGCAACAAAATTGAGTTTTAAAATGTGTTGGGTTCAGAACCCTCCTATGTAAATTTGAATTGCAACTAAAAGTAGGAAATTTAAAAAGTAACTAACCCAAACTGATCTGAAAATGAAGTGGAACTTGAGGAGATATATTTAGACTCTCGCAAAACTTAATGAGTTTGATAAGAAGAAAATAAGAAAACCATTGTTTCCTAAAGCATTTGAGTAATCCTTGAGTTAAACAGTATTAATTTGTGCCAATGTGGCTCACTCTAAATTCTACAATATATTTATCTCATGTTTGGAAGATATATCATGCACGTCATTACTAGATCAGAGGTTTGCATTGTTACGGGTATTTAAAACACATTTTTGCAGAATGAATTCATATGAAATAAGCTTAAAGCTGAAAGTAAATCAAAGATTGAAATCGACATAAAAGGATTTTTGGCAAAATTAATTTCAAATTTTATCGACTTTTGTCAAATTTCTAGCATAATCTGACAATTGGCAGTGACGATTACAAATAAGTTATGCATTTCACGTTCAAATAGGAATTTGAACGTCAAATATATTTGCCCTATTGTTATCTTAAAATCAATCGAAGTCGGAGAAGCCTATTATATTTTGACTATTCTATATATTTATAGGCACCGAAAACCGCAAATCTCTGACCTGGATTACAATAATTGATGTCTTGAAATAATCTTCTAAAAATAAGACAATTAATTATTATTGTATATATCTTATGGTGGAAACATCGTATGTAAATAAAAACAGACCACTAACCGATAATGCAGACTATGTGGGCATCTAAGATCATTTCAGTAAAATGTGCGCTATTTTATTTAGCCAAATTGTTCCGTAATAGTTTTGCATTTCTACTTGCAATTCATTTTTAAGTCAAATATTACGATCAAATCGATGAAATTAAAGGAATTAATTCCTTCAAGGCATTATATTAGTTTTCAGATAATGCCTTCTTGTAAGTATGTAAAATATATTGTAAATAAGTGCGATATTTTTAAGTACATAAAAATTATGTGAATATTATTAGGACGTTTGTGTTATATAGTTGCTGTTTGACGCTCTTGTAACACTAATGCAATTTTGTATTAACAATTGATTCCATAAAATTTATAAGAGGGTATTTTATCTGCATTTCTTAAAGATGGTTGTAAGAATGAGTAATATTAAACTCCTAGAAAAAATATAGAATTTTCTAAGTTTTGTTCTAACTTTGATTTTATTTACAAGTCTAAAAATGAGCTTTTTAAATATGCATAAAAGAGTGTCTTTACGACTGATGGGGTCATAACTTTATTCCACAATTAAAAGTATTTTTTTAATTTTCCGTAAAGCTGATTAATCAGCCTTATATTTATACCGGGGCTATGTATAAAGTTCCTCCAACCATCGTTAAAGTTAGCTTGGTACGTGTACTGCAAGTGAAGAAACATTACTATTCTAGAATTCAGCATGTACAGGATGATATTATGACAAGATTTGCCTCATTTTGCCGTTACTTTTTTATGTACAGGGTGCCCCGTTTATTATGGGATGACACCTTATCCCAGAATCTACGGGGTATACCAAAAAAAGTTTAGTACAAAAGTTGTTTGGATTTACTTAAATTTTTAAAATATTATATTTTATATATACAAGGTGTTCGTATTTTTGTGGACAAGTATCAACTTCCTTATTTTAAATAGAGTACACTGGTTAAGACAAGGCATAATTCAGAACAAACAGCACCACATCTATTACAGCTGCCACAAGATTAGACGCCAATTTGGAACAGCCTTTATCGTTGATAATAAAATAAGGCTAGTCATAAATTTTAAACCAATCAGCCCAAGAATTAGCACTATGAGAATAAGGGGCAAGTTTTTCAACATCAGCCTCATAAACGTACATGCCCCAACCGAAGACAAGGAAGATGACGTCAAAGATGAATTATATGATGATCTCGAAAGTGTGTACGACAGATACCCACGAAATGACATTAAAATCGTAATTGGAGATCTTAATGCGAAGATCGGAAAAGAGGAAATGTACCGACCTCATATAGGAAAAAATAGGGCCCATGACAACACCAATGATAATGGACATAGGGTAGTTAGTTTTGCAGCTGCAAAAAATATGACTGTGGGACGCACATTATTTTCACATCACAGTGCACATAAGGTAACCTGGATCTCGCCCGATGAATCGATCATGTGCTTATAGATTCGAGACACTTCTCTGATATCATGGATGTACGTACATACGTATCGAGGGGCCGAGACCACTACTTAGCTGGGACCAAAAATCAGGGCAAAGATCTCAAACGCAAAGAAGGAGAAAGGTAGAAAGAACACTCGTTACAATACAGAACAGTTAAAGGACCCTCAAGTATTAAGGAGATATCAAGGTTATTTTGAAAATGAAAATACAATAAATGAAATCATTTTAGCAAGTGAACAGTGGGCGATATGCAAAAACAAAATAGAACAAGCAGCAAATAATATTTTGGAAACAAAAAGGCCTCCCCCACGCAACGACTGGTTCGATGAGGAATGCGAGGAGATTACTAGAAGAAACTTATGCAGCAAAGAAGGACTCGGGAAAGAGAGGAAAAGTATAAAGATCTCCGAAGAGAAGAAAAACAAGTGCACCGAAGGAAAAAGCGAGCCCTTGAAAAGCGCGTGCTGGAACAACTCCCTGAGAGGACGGAATGAGACTAGACAGTTTTCTTCTTCTTCGCTTTCCTCTTGGCAAACGAGTCGTGATCAAGCTTCGGATTATTTGGTTACTCGTTTTACAATTTCTCGCCATATTCCTCGATTGTAGACGCTGAGTGCTGCTTGGTTTAGTGTCAAGTCAGTGGATGATTATTTGATCATTCCAGCATGTTGGAGACCTGCCTCTGGACCTAGTACCTTCTACCCGACCCTGGACTATTAGCCGCTCCAGGTTGTCCTCATCTCTTCTCTGAATGTGTCCGAAGTATCTGAGGATTCGAGCTTGCACTATTTTGGATAGCCTTTCGGGTTCTCTAACTTCTTGGATGATGGACGCTTTCGTTCTTCTTGCTGTCCAGGGAATTCGTAGGATTCTTCTCCAGCACCATATTTCAAACGCGTCAAACTTCCTGCGATCGACAGCCTTCATCTACCATATTTCTGCCCCGTATAGAATTACCGGGAATGTTTTAATAATAGTTTTGTGTTTAATGTGATACCACTATCTTGCCATGTTTTTTGGAGACTTTTCATTGTCCGTCTAGTGATTTTGCATCTACGAATGATTTTCTGAGAGCAGCCACCCTCATTTGAAATCAGTGCTCCCAGATAGATGTATTGGCTCACAACTTGAAGGACTCCTTTTTCTATTTTACAGAAATTAGATAATTGATTGTCGACTCTTACGGTTGCTTTTACTGGTTATGTATAGATTCTGAATTAAAAACGATAGATGGTCCGGTACTCCCATTTCTTTCAGAACCATCCAGAGCCGATTCCAATTAATGCTATCGAAGGCCTTACGATAGTCAACAAAGCATAAGTATAGTAGTCTGTTGAATTCGCGACATTTTTCAATGATTTGGCGAAGATTTAGTATTTGCTCTGTAGTACCACGACCGCGGACAAATCCTGTCTGCTCTGGCGGGATTTGCCAATCTAGATACGTTTTTAATCTTTCATTTATTATGGAGAGCATTATTTTACTAGCGTGTGAAATTAGAGATATCAGGCGGTAATTGTCACACACGGTTTTCGCACCTTTCTTATATATATATAGGCATAAATATAGATGCCACCCATTCCTCTAGCCATATTTTTGTGGACCAGATTTTTTGGCACAGGGTGTGAAAATGTCAACACCTCTCACTCCCATGGCTTGTATTATTTCTGCTGGGATGCCGCCGCCGTAGCCTAGTGCCTTGTTTGGTTTAAGTTTCTTAATGGCTAGTTCTTATTTCTGCTTTTAGGATGGAAGGTTCATCCATTGCCTCTGTTCTGTTGCTGGTGTTTCCATCTTGGACCAGGCTCTCACAATATTTTCTCCAGGTTTGTAGAACTTCATCCAAGTCTGTGACTATATCTCAGTTTTCCTTCATTATGACCCATGATCTTGGAGAGAATTGACGGTTTATATGCTTTACTGATTGGAATAAGCCTCTAGTGTTGTGTTCAGAATGATGTTGCGCTTCGGTACATATGTTTTGTAAATATGTATTTTCATCTCTTCTGCATAGTCTTTGTATTTGTTTACTGAGTTCTGTGTATTTCGATTTTGATTCCTGCGAGTTTAAGCCGTGATTTCTGAGTATACGCCTTTCATTGACTATTTTGAATGTCTCATCTGACATACAATGTTGGCGCTTTTCTGACGGGTGGTTTATTGGTGTCTCTTTAATAGCTGTGGTTATGATATCTTTAGTTTCCATCCAGATAGTCTCAGTTGTTTGGCTATTTATGCTTATATGTTGGCGGCCATCGACTATTGTCCTGGAAGGTCTTTCCATTCTCGATTGCGAGCCTTCTTGATATCATGCGCTGGTGTGGTTTCTGCAATTTTATCTGAAATCTTGCAATATCAAAACTTAAAAGCCGTATAGCATTTTCACAATAAAAAAATGTTAAAATGCCAATATTTCAAAAACTATAAAATCGCCCTTATTTTTAATGCTAAATAAGATAAAATTATAAAAATAGGGGGTTTCCATTTGAAAAAAAGACACTAAAGTAGATCGATCCCCTTTTACAAGGACACTAGCTCCAATTAAATAGTAAAGGATTTCAATAGGAGAAATTGTAGTTATATTTAGTCCTGCAAACGTGATTTTTGACATAAAATTCAAAATATGTCAAAAACGGTTAGACTTATATAAGTATAAGTTATTAAATATAAAATATATCTAGAACTTTCCGAGGAATTCAAAAATGCCTTAACATACAGGGTATACTATTTAAAATAAGAAGGTTGATACCTGTCCACGAAATTACGAACACCCTGTATATATAAAAATATAATAATTTAAAAGTTTAAGTTAATCCAAGAACTTTTGTATTAAACTTTTTTGATACACCTCGTAGATTCGGAGATAAGGTGTCATCCCATAATAAACGGGCCACTCTATACACATTACCATTGGGCTCCAATAATTTTTTACGGATTTTGTTTCAAAGTGGTTTTTATTTAGCTTAGCTATGCGTTAGCATAGGTTATTCATTTTAAAGCCAAATAAACGGTGGATTAAATATAAATAGATGTTCTTACATATGTATTTAAAAAATTCCATAATAAGCTTAAAATTCTGGTTTTAAAACTGAAAATTATGTCTACTTTCATGAACGTTATAGCCTTAAAGTCAGTATTTTAAAAATGATAGTATGGTAACCTGGAGACAGCCCCGTCATAAAAAAACATCCTGTATATATAGTCAACTCTCATATTCATTAGAATTGCATGTCACTGGCAATACACATAGCAAGTTATTGTTTGTAGACTGTCAGATGATCCCGGACTATAAACTAAAAGGGTTTGAGTTTGATTAATCTAGGTGAGACTTCATTAGTTATAAATAGCCCTTGATGATTAACATATCAAGGAAGTTATATAGTTCCAAAATATCCTAAAAATTCCTTTTTCAGTGGCCCTACCACATATTGTTAAGATTGGTTCATGGAATTTGATTTCATAGTTTTGTTAACTTGAAAATCCGTTGCTAGAAATCTGTAAATATACTTTTTTTTTAGTCATACTGTACATAATACTTCTTAAGTAATAATTATAGAAGACATAGTGTAAATATTCGAAGTTATTTATTTGTTTTTTTTTTGTTGTGTTCAAAAACATAAACCTCCGCATTTTTCAGTTATGTTACTAAATCGCCTATTTCTTTTTATTTCAAGTGATAAATAAGTTTATATTTAATTGAAATAAAAGATTTGTTTGAGAAGCTAATAAAAAGTAGGCGATCTGTTTGTTTATATTTCTAAGTTTTGCCCAAAGACATTTTGCCCTGTTTTTAACGCAATAGGACTGATTTTCGTTCTACCTCATTTTTTTGTATATTTTAGGTTATAGGCTATATTATTTTATTTTAGTTTTTTATTTTTAAAATTTAATAATGACCAATATAATATTTAATGATATACTACTGTCTTATTTGCCTTGAATGAATGAATGAATTTTACAACGCGGGCGGTAGTACGTAGACTAGGTCCTACCTGGGACGATTGTGCAACCACTGACATACCAATACAGACCAGCCAGCAGCTCCCTAGTGAAGGTACACAGTTTCCTCGGCTGGATATTTTGTATACCTTCCGGATTCAGCACGCAACTACCGAAGTGCACCTCTCTTACCCTAGCCAACGTTGAAGAGTCGATAAGCACATGCGTGGACGATTCCCTGTAGAAGCCCTATCACAAACCTCATGTCCTCCCTCTTTGAACCCATGAAGGCTCTTACCCTACCAAGCGCTGAGTGAGAAGCCTTGCCTGCCACATTCTTGGAGTACACCGCCATCATAGATCCCTGGCCCACTAATTCATTGCGTTCCTTTGGATAGCAGCGGCTTTACTGTAGGACATATAGGCTCAGGTTCCGTTGGACGCAGTGTAAAACCCTGTCGTGTCAGACGATTAGCGCCCTCAATAGCCAGGATATTCAAGTGTCCCGAGACCCATACAATACTAACTCAACCAATGCCCCAAGGCGTCTCAACACTATATAATGCAGAATAAACTCTGTCAGACTCGAGAGCCGACAGAGCAACTCTGATGTCCTAGCAAATTGAAATGTCCTTCCCTCTGAATGTTCTTCTCGGTTCTCGTAACCGCAATTACATACATTTTAGTCTGGAACACGGTTGCGTTGCTCTGAATAGTCCAAACGAGCCTTATCTGATATAGTTCAAGGGGTCAATCAGGCACAATAATTTTATTTAAAAATCTCTAGGGTTATCCAAAATTGATTCAATTTTTTTAAAATTGATAAATACTGCTCTGAGAAGGTTAAAATGATTCAAGCCGGCCTCGGCCGTAGGTGATGTGGATGAACGGATCAATTATTAAGCAAAATAAATTAAAAATTTGTAGGATCACTCAAGATCGATTAAATTTTTTTGCAAGTGGATAAATACTGCTCTGAGAGGGTTAAAACGGTTCAAGCCGACTGTAGGTGATTTGATTCAATGGATCAATCAAGCAAAATAATTTAATAATTTCCGGTATTACCCGAAACCGATTTAATTTTTATTATATATATATATATATCTCCGGTTCTATAGCGTTTTACGCCTTCCGGTTCCCATTTTCCAGCTTCTTCTGTCGTTCCAATCTCCTGGATGTAAGTTTCTCTCAGACATTGCTTTTTGGATGCCTACTATCCAAGATGGCCTTGGTCTTCCCCTCTTTTTCCTCTCAATTGGCACCCAGTTGAGTATTTGTTTGGGGAGTCTTCCTTCGTCCATTCGTTCGACATGTCCATACCATGTTAGCTGTCTGCGTTCGATTTCTTCTATTATTGTTGTCTGGACTCCCATAGTTTGTCTAATCTGGTTATTGGGTATTTTTTCCATTCTGGATTTTCCAGCAGCTCTTCGCCAGAAGTCCATTTCTAGTGCTAATAGACGACGCTCTAAGGATTTATTCAGCTGCCATATTTCGCATCCATATAACACTATGCTATTAAAGATGGAGTTGAACAGGAGTTGTTTTTTTTGTCGGGAGATGTTTTTGGACCACAGGATTGAATTTAAGCAGCCTATAACTTGCTTTCCTTTCATAATTCTTTGTTCTACTTCACTTTCCGTGCGTCCACTGTGGTTTATTTTTGTACCTAGATATGCATATTCCTCACATGCCTTAATTATTACATTTTCATCCACGGTCAAGTTGCTGCTCTCATTCCCTATGCATAAATACTGGGTTTTTGTACGGTTAATTGATAATCCCCATTTTTCGTACTCTTTGAAGAGTTGTCGAGTCATAAATTCGAGGTCTTCTTTGTCTTGCGCTATGACTATCTGATCGTCCGCGAAGTGGAGTGTATAGAGGGTTGTCTCCTCATTTAATGGTACGCCCATTTCAGAGCAGGATCTTCTCCATTGTTTTAAAGCCTCGTTTAAATACATTTTAAATAGCAGAGGGGAGAGACAGCAACCCTGCCGTACCCCTTTCGTTACCAAGAATTCTTCTGAGAAATTGTTTCCCAATTTTACTTTTGATTTTGCCTCCTTGTACAGTTGTTTTACTGCAGCTATTGCCGTATTGTTAATTGGGGATCTTTCTAGAACTTGCCATAATTTTTATTAAGTTGATAAATACTACTCTGAGAGGGTTAAGACGGTTCAAGCCGGCCGTAGATGATTTGGTTCAAGGGATTAATCAAGCAAAATAATTTAAAAATTTTGAGGATTGCCCGAAATCGATAAAAACAAATTTAAGTTGATAAATCCTGCACTGAGAGAGTTAAAACGGTTCAAGCCGACCCGGCCGTAGTTGAGTTGGTTCAAGGGATTAATCAAACAAAATAATTTAAACTTTTCTAGGATTACCCAAAATCGATTTAATTTTTTAAGTTGATAAATACTGCTCTAAGAGGTTAAAACGATTCAAGCCGGCCGTATCTGATGTGCATTACCTAACACAGTGAGGTAACCCACCTATTGGAATCCTAAAGCGGATCGTTCGAGAAGGGAGAGAGAATCGAAGACCAGCGCAGTGTTCAGGTGATTTTCGTTAATTGCTTTTGCTTTTGTGCGTTACATGTTATTACAGGTCAGTAAAATACTATTCTTATTAACATAATTTGTGGACGTATTCATATGTGATGGCATAACATGTGCACATATTTAATAAAATCGTTTTATGCTGTGAACCATACAGTGCTTTAAATGAAAACAGAAAATGTATTATTTGCTGTCTTTTCGTGCTAGGATTTTAATTTAAGTATGACTGAGAGTGTACACAAGGGCCGTGATGAATCTATATTAACTAATTCCTACCCTGACAGGAGAATATCCTAGTTATAAATGAAATGATCATTCTAGACATATTGGCCCAAATTACAACTAAATAACTGGGTAGCCTCCGTATTCCAAAATCTCAGTACCCGCCAGCGGCGTCTGGCTAACTAACAACAACCCTTTCAGTTTTAAATGTATTGTTACCAGTGTGGAACTACGAATTGTGGCATGGGCGACAGTGATTTAATTAATTATTATACTAATAAAGGTTATACAGCATAATTCGGGTTAGGAATTTAGATCGAGGGTTTCTCTGCCGTACTCTTTCCCCTCGTAAATTTCAGGCTGAGTCCGGCGCGGTTTTCTCTAATGATTTGGCACGTTTTTTTTCTAATAAATTAGGTGTATTAGGAATCTGTGTTTTAATCTACATGACGCACCTTCCCCTCAAATTTCCCTAACTTTGTTACCGTCGCGTCGGACGCATTAGGAGTAAGCAAAATTGTGCAAGATATAGTAATAACACAACGTAAGGATTGGTTTTCTTTTTAATCTATTTTGGCGGTCATTGGCAAAATAAAGAAAAAGCACAACTTTACTTATCTCATTCAACTATGTTGAACTGACCCGAGTAGGTTATACTACAATAGAAATAAGAAATAAGTGTATTGTTGTTGCTCTGAATGGGCTGACATTGTGTAAGCAAGCCATGTGGCCTGATGTGGTTCAAGGGATCAATGCTGCAAAAACGCAATGACGAACGCTTTTATAGTCTCGCTCTATGGTATCTCCACACACCTGCTCCAGTATCACTATCCGGATCTATTTTATTATGGATTCTGAGCAATCATCAGACGTCTTCTTCCAGAATTGAATATGTTTCCCTGGGGCTATTATTATCCCTTAGGTGATTGAGACTTTTCAGTCTGTATGCAATCCTCTGGGCCTCATGTTTCAGGAATGGATGTAGGTGCGGCAGACTATACTCTACACGCCGAACAGATGCATAAAACACGGAAACAATAATGTTATGATTCCATTGATTTCAAACATAGGAACTTTGATTAAGACACTCAATTTTAATTTTTTGTATTATGGATAAGAAAAATCGAAATGAAAAATTAAACATTGGTTCGATTCAATCATAAAATAAGACGAATTGTTTCCGCGATTAATGAATCTGTTCGGCGTGTCGAGTATAGTCAGTCTCTTAACAGCTCTGGTGTATGTCATTCTCATAGCACCTGTAATTCACGCGCACGCCAGCTTCTACTCTGGCTAACTGAACCCTCGACGTGACCTTTGCGTACCGGCCCTCCATACGACGACGGCCCCTTAGGCGATAATAGAGCGAATCATAGCCGTATTAATCCAACGGAGGATAACCAGTTGTAGGTCCCACATGCATTCAAAAGGTCTCTTTCAAGCCCATAAAGTGTTATTCGTCTTCTTAATACGGCTAGATCCTTGGTCCTTCCAGGTCAATCTAGACCCCGAGATACTTGGTTGACTTTTTATAGCCCAAAGAATGGCCGAACAAGTTAATGACCGGGAGAATTTCTCCTAGTTCTCGCTTTATGCTCGTAGGCTATTAATTGGCCTTGACTGTATTTACTCTAACGCCTTTTCTCTGGCACCACCTCTGTACCAGCTGGAGTGCTCGGTGCATGAGTCTCATTCAGCTCCTGCAGCAAGCTGCTCTTAGTTATCTATATAACACTAAAGTAGGTAAACCTATTAATTTTTCCTTATGAACGCACATAGTACAGTTATTTTGCTTCCCTAGGGAACTAATGAGATATCGATATCTAACTCCTATACTGTGCAGCTTCCATAGAAGCGTCTCATGACAACCGTGATCAAAGGCATTGGTTAGTCCTGTGGAAATGACATACAACATACAACTGAGCACTTCCTTCCCACACTGTTCACCAACTAACCGAAACTAGCATCCAAATTGGTAACAGTAGATCTACCGTTATCGTTCAGGAGAGATATTTTGTTTAAATTGCTGAAAAAGGTAATCTGCCAGGACCGCTTCCAAATGTTGGAAAATAGTTGTCAAAAGATAGTTGCTAGAAGATACGTAGTAGGTCTGCCAATGAGAAACAAGAGTTTTTACGTCCAACTAAATAATTAGTTAGGTATTAATAATAATTATGAGCGCCTATGTCTTCTCCTAAAGGAATAAGGACTAATAGTGGAAGCCGACTGAAGGAAAATTTAACAAAAATTTAAAAACAATAAGTAATTTCTGTGTTTCTTGCCTTTATTAATCTTTGTTGCTACTAAAACAAAGGTATGCGTATGATAAAATGAACAAAATGGAGAATGCTGGTTTTAAAAAATTTAATAACTGTTCCTTTGCTTATTAGATGCTCGAAGCGGTCAATTGTATTCTGATTGTAATATAGGTCGACAAATATTTGGTTTATAAATTCTGTATTTGCAATGTGGTGTTCTTTTATTCCTTTGGTAGAGGTACATATTTCAGTTATTAAATCAGGAGGTTTTGGTTTGGAATATATTTCGTTCCACAGCCCTTCGTCTCCATATAATTCAGTCCACCAATATCAAAATCAGGTAAAATTTAGAAATAATTTCCCGCCTATAGGAAATATCTTTTGAAGTTTGGGTTAGTTTAGAAAATTATGATTTCTTCAAAAGACTTTTAATTACAAAAATAAACTAGTCTTAGATCTTCTTCTTCTTCGGTGCCTTTCCATTACCGAATGTTGGCAATCATTCTGGCAGTGATAATTTTATTTATGGTTGAAGCGTCCTGTGGTAGACGCTTCGAACCAGGGCCTCAAATTCTTAAGCAAATATATTCGTCTTCTCCCGACGCCTCTCATTTTTCCCTGCAGTACACATTCTAGCACCTTGTATATACACTCACGAACTAAAATATTGCATAATATTTTTTTTAAGTCTTTATTTATTTTTCTTTAAAACTTTTGTGATTTCTGTTGGTAAATCTGTTACATTGGACTGTTTTCCGCTTATTGAGATTTACACAGAATCGTTAAGCAATTAGTGAAATAGCCTGATTTTGGTTATAGCATTTAATTAGGAAAAATGCAATATTTTTGTCCGTGAGTGGAGTTTCATTTCTTAGGATGTGTCCTAAATATTCCAATTTTCTTCTTTTTACTGAAAAAATTATTTATTTTCTTTATTTAGTTTTTGGAGTATTTTGTCGTCTGATATTTTGTCCATCCACGATATTTTAAGAATTCTTCTGCAAGTCCACATCTCAGATGAATCGAATCCAGTTTCTCAGCTGTACTTTAGTCAGCGTACAATAAAGTGGCGAATATGTAGTATGGGAGGAGTCTGATTTTCAATTCCAAATTCAGATTATGAGTTTTGAATAGCTTGGACATTTGAATGAATGCTGCCCTTGCTTTTTCAATTCTGGTTTTCATTTTCTATTGCTCATTCAAGACTGTATGTTGGCACTCGTTACACTACTTTCTCATTGATGGTAAACTGTACCCCTTCAATGCTGTTTTTGCTTATTATCATGAGTTTTGTTTTGTTTGTGTTAATTATTTCTTAAAATCTTCATCAACGACTTCATCTGGTCCAGAAGCCTTTCCATATTTGATTGATAGGATGGCGTCCTCAACTTCATCCAACAGGATATGCGGAACTGTTATGGTGTCCGCCAATTGTTTTTCTGCTCTTTGGTCTGGGGAAAGTTCTTCCACATGGTTCTTCTAAGTTAACTTTATCGGATTTATGTCCACAATTATTTCTCCTTGTTACTTTTCTATTCTTGCTGCTGATCTTTTCTTGCCGTTATTTCTTTGACCTCTTGTCTCTTGTGTACGCTAAATGTGTCGTGTTTAATAGTACTATTTTTATCTCTCTGCATTCGTCTTTGAGTTCTTGTTATTTTGCTTCTCTGATTTCCCTTCTTATTTGGGTATTGAGTGTTCTATACCCGCATAAATATTTCTCTAGTTTCTTTCTTTAATTTCAGGACCTCATCGGTCATCCTCGATTTCTTGAAGTATTTTGGCAAAAACATTATTATCTTCTACCTTTAGATCATCACTTCAATTGCCAATTGAGGTACACTGGAACAGCTGATATTACTCGCAATCATATTGATAATAAGATAAATAAATTGGTTTTTAACATAACCATAAAACATACATTTGTTGGTTCAGGTAAAAAAATATACAACAAAAAATTGCACAATCCCTAGGTCTGCTCTTATTTAAAATAATAATAATAATAATAATAATAAAGGATATAAATGAGCCATGCCTAGGTACTGCATTGTTTATATGTTAAGTTCAACATACGTCAAGGAAAATATGAGTTTAACCGAAGAGCAAAAACAAATATCTTTGAAGTTTGTTGCTGCAGAGTTTCCACACTTGTTTCGTAAGAATATTTTCATCCTTCCGATTGGTATATTCGATTCTACGCCTAGGACTGGAGAAATCCTGAAAACTAACTTTTCTAATGAAGATTGTTAATAAATAATAAGTTAATATTTCAAGCAGAGGTTTCGTTATGCTTTAAGGCATTTGGAGAAAATAAATTAATTTTCTTGTTGTTTTGTTTTAGAAAGTAAATGAAATTAGAAAAGTTCGTAAACACCTCACGAAAAAACTTTGGATGGCTTCCAACTACATTTCTTTCTTAGGATTTTCGGTATCTTTTCTTAACTTCTTACTAGCCTACTCATTTTGCCCACATACATAACTTTTTAATTTAACTTCTATTATCTTTAATCTTTTCTTCTCGGTTTTCCTCTATTCTGCCGTTGCATTTTAGTTCTATCCCTCCGTATTAACTCGTTGTTTTTTATTGTTATTATATAGTTATTACTGATACTATTATTTTTCCTATAAGTATTACTATTATTTTTCACTTCAGTATTGAGAGAACCTTATTGCCCATATTATATATAAAAAAGCGAAAAATATATTTCTTTATTTTCCCGCAAACCATGAAAATAAATGTATAGAATATATTTCAAAATTTAAGAGGTCTACCAAAGCTACATTAAAAAGCATGTATAAGTAATGCCAGGACTTGACAGGGTATACCCACTTGGATTGGAGACGTGTTTTTGTGCTGATTCAAACTCAAGCTGCTTTTTTGAAAGTCGGTGCTTCGTACCTTCGTCAAAAACTTGTTTTTGTTCTTATTTCATGTTTATCTGATATGGATGGGAAGAGCGACTCAAATACTTGCAACTGGCTTATAACAGCTTGCATTTGAATATCTTAGTGCAGGAGAAACATCATTCTTATAACGCCTATAAATAATATAGAAAAAAAAATTATATTTAGAAATCTAAACTAAATCATGTAAAACTGAATAGCTATGTAGTTGCATTAACATAATTTATCCCAAAGAATTTCTTCACTGATTTAATACAAATAATTCCCACCAACAACTACTCCCAGGGGCTAATACCCCTACCGGCATTGAATTATGTTGTTAATTCCATTTTTATCTGGGGTTGAGTATGTCATACAAGCGTCTACACTACACTCAGATTCGGTTAAAATAATATCACAATTCCTCTTTGCAAGCTAGTGATTTGGATCACGCCCTTCATCCTAAATCACATCAGGAGATATATTGGCCTATGTCACTAATATATGGAGTAGGGCTATTGAGAACTACGGAGGGTCTCGAGCGATTGCGTTGGATATTACGAAGGCATTCGACAGAGTTTGGCATGACTGACTGCTCAACAAACTGCCGTCCTTCGGACTGCCAGTCTCTTTCTGAAGCTGGCTTGCCAGTTTCTTTAAGAACCGATCTCTGCACGTTGCAGTTGATGGACACATCTCAGACACATTCACCATTAACGCGGACGTACCTCATGGCGCAATACTTTCACCAACTCTGTTCTGCATCTATATTAATGATCTGCTGACCGAAACGAATAATTCTGTTTACAGTGTTGCAAATGACAGTACCCTTGTCTCCCAATTTAGATCAGCAAAACATTACAAGCGACTGAGGCTTATCACCGCAGACAGGAGCAGATTACAGCAATTAATCAAGAACAGGGGAAAGTTGAAACTTGGGGCGACAGAAATTTGGTCCAGTTCAATGCAGCAAAGACCCAAGCAGCCACATTTACAAAGAGGGCCAATACGACCATTCCTTCATCCTCGTCAATCAGACTGTTGCTTGAGTGTCTCGGTCAATAGCAATATGTCCTGGCATGACCACGTTGCTAACATCGCAAAATCAGCCTCCCAGAATCTTGGTGCACTATTTCGCAACAAAAAACTGTATACACCGCAGCAGTTGCTCTTGCTCTACAAAGCACAAATAAGACCGTGCTTAGAATATTGCTCACACATCTGAGCTGCCGTACCAAAGCACTCCCTAAAGCAGCTGGATTCCATTCAGAAGAGAGCTGTGCATCTCGTCGGCGACCCGGAATCTGGATGGTCTGGTAGACCGCAGACACGTGGCCCAGATGTCCCTGTATATCCAGATACTTTCACGGCAGATGTTCCCAGGATTTGGCCCGCCTAGTCCCGCCCCTAGCAGCGCCTGTCAAACAGTCACGCACCAGTTCGTCGTATAACTTGTAACACCAACCTAGAACATCACTTTACAAGAACTCCTTGTCTGGCGTACTGCATATCTGTGTAACTCACTTCCAGGACATCTGTTTCCCCCTAATTACAACCTACAATTATTCAAGAACCGTGTCAATCAACATCTTCGTACACAAACAGCTCGTCAAGCGCCATAGGATCTCCCTCCAGTGTGTGTGCCACTGCCATAAAAAAAAACATCATGTTCAGCACTACCATTCCCCATAGATGCAAATGTTAGAATGTTAGGGCTACTAGAACGGCGCTCGAGGAAACAACAATATATCAGTGAGTTATTATTGGGAAACAAAACTTGTGATATTCCTGTGACAGAACCTGGATGTAGTGTGGATTCTTGTAATGTATGTTCAATCTCAGTGAAAATTGGAATCAGCAATAGGTAGGGGTATTAGCCCCACCGATCTCCATAGCCCTGGGAGTAATTGTTTCTAGCGAGTCCAACATTTTCACATACAGCCCAACACGGGGCATGTCCAAATGCTGGTTCTTTTCAGTGTTAGGTGTTCGTGTCTCTTATTTTAGATAGGTATGTCTACTTGGTAACCAATTTTTCCTACTACCAGCTCAATATTGCTTTGTGTCCGGTGGCTTAGAAACATGTTTTATCCTCCTTTAACTTCAAATCCAAAATTTCATCAAAACATCAATTAACTAGCGATAGTCAGGTTTTTCCCACGCTCGTTTCTCTGCTGAGTCCCGAAAGAATGAAACTATCAGCAGGGAATCATGCAATAGTCGATGGTAATACTACCATCGTAGGATTTCAAACGAAGCGTTGTTTTTGGATTCTGTATACTGCATTTCTTACATAAATCTGGATAATCCTCCGTCAGGTGTCAGGGATGTCTGGCTATTTGCATAATAGTTAAACGTATTGATAAAACTGGTTATGGTTCTCCATGACTTGCGGCGGAGTGAGGAAAACTAGTTCTGGTTATTGTCATCACAACTCTGATGAGCTGCTTCATTCATCAGCATAGCCTTTGGAACTAGCAATGGTGTTTTGAATAATGCAAATGGACCCTAGGAGAAGGTCGGGCAGCTCAAATCCACCCAACTTGCTTGTCTCAGGGAGCAGTTTTATTTCTCAACAATTACTCAATGATCTATTGTCATCTCCTCGAGCGCCTGTCTTGGAGCCCTAATATTCTAACGTGGGCTGCTTTTTCGGAAATCTCACTCTTAAACCTGATGTGATTCAGGACGTGCTCCAAACATGAATTGTTACATTCTTGTAAGATTGTAGATTACATCGATGAAAACTTGCTACACTATAATATAGCAGAATAATCTTATGTAGTTCAACTAAAGCAGTACCAGCCTGGTGTTCCCACTTTTTGTGGGACAATTCTCTTATTTATATAGCGCCTTTTAACGCCTTAGCATCCAGTTGGGTTGCTAACTTAGAAAAGGCTATAGTGACAAATTTAAAAATGTTAGTTTTCTACTTTGCAATTACTTTAATGCTAAATTTGACAAGTGTTATAGGGAATTATACAGGTGAGGATAAGCTTTGTTTTTTTTTTATCTAAAGTGCGATTAAAAATGTTGAAAAAAAAAACATTATTGATTAATATGGATTCGTGAGCTACAAATAAATGCGATATTATTGTTATTGCTTAGATGAGTCACTAATTTCACTATTTTTGCAATATAAGTACAACAATTGGGGGATGGGGGATCATTTTTAGACATATACAACAATAAATTGGTAGGTAAGCTGTATTTCAAAATTTAATGGAATAATTTCTCGAACCCATTATCCATTAAGGCATGGTGGCTTTGTAGCAAAACTTGATGCTATAAACTTTGTTTGTAAAAAATTGGGAATTAACGGGTACAAATGTTAAAATGTACCACTGTCTGTGGGTGCCATAATCACATAACATCTTTTTATTTCCTTTTTTGATACTTTTGAACAAATAGGTAGTCACTTTAAATTTCAAATTCCGAAAAAGGGTACGTATGCCATCTGGCTGTATGCTGTACGTTTAACTAATATTTTGTAATTTGTTAACCACCATATATTTTGAATTTGAATTTTTTACTTACAAATGTAGAGTTGCGTCTGCGAAGAGGATATTAATAGTTTTTTAAGTAATGCCTACTTAAAGAGTTCCAGCTTCATGAACAAAAAAGTCATATTTCTGACAAAACTGAAAGTATCTAAAAATTCCCGAATTTGCTTTTTGTATTTTGACTAAAAAGGAAACAAATATTTGCACATTTTTCGGACAAATATTTAGGTATTTATTTACTACCCTGTACAGGGTGGCTCCAATTCGAGTCTATGCATGAGGAGCTCGAAGGTAAGAGATACAGTCTCGGTCAAATTAGGGCAAAATTGCGCATGTAGGTGCCTAACAATATGCCATTTAGGGAGTTTTAAAACTCCGGGTGTTTCCGGAGACATGCGAAAAAAACAACATTTTGAAAAATCTTTTTTTTTCCTGGGCTTGTTTAAAAACAGATTTCAAATTGAATGATTGCACCTTTGCATTGCCACTTTTTCCGCTCTATCCAATGGTGGTATTTTGTTTGGAATCCGTTGTTCTTTTCAATAGGAACTTCATTTTTTTATCTTTTTTCAGATGATATTGGCGTTACTAATATGAATATGTGTGTTTAATATTTTTTTATTCTTTTTTTTAATTTTTATTTTTAATTCTTTTTTTAAATTACTTGTTTTGCTTCTTTCGTAATTTTAAATAGTTTGTTACTTTTGAAATTTTTGTATTTTATAAACATATTTTATTTTAAACTATGGCCATACATATTTTATATTATTTTTCGTGTAAATTGGAAAACTGGAGACTTTATTTCTAATGAAAATAAAAAAAGTTAAATTAAATAAACAGATTCATTTATTTTTATCCCAAAAGCTAAATAAATAATTAAAAAGAAATAAAAAATAAAAATTAAAAAAAGAATAAAAAAAAATAAAAACACATATTCATATTAATAGGGCAATCATCTGAAAACGATAAAAATATTAAATTCATATTTAGAAAAAGGAAGCTGATGATGACTCCTTGAAGATGAAACGGCGGATTCCAAACTGGATACCACCATTTGATTGAGCGGAAAAGTGGCAATGCAAAAGTGCAATTCCATTTGAAATCCATGTTTAAATAAGCTCAGGAAAAAAATAAATCTATTTTTCAATATTTCGGTTTTTTCCTGATATCTCCAGAAATACTCGAAATTTCAAAACTTTCTGAACAACATATTGTTAGGCACCTAAATCGGCAATTTTGCCCTAATTTGATCAACACTGAATCTCTTACGGTTTTCGAGTTCCCCATACATAGGCTCGAATTCGAGCCACCCTGTAATACAAATTATGGATCTTCCTTTTTGACCGGATGTTGGATAATTGCTGCTTTCGATAGGCAGAATAGGATCATTTTCGTTAGATCATTCTTTAACATTGTCCCTCAACAGTTAATTATAGTACTACTTGCCATTCCTTTACAAATACTTATGAAGTAATACACAAAAAATATATAAAAAGCATTAAATGACTTACGATTATATTTAATACACATTGTGAATCTATATTTTTTCAACATTGATGAAAAATTATACAGTCTGGAAACGCTGTCTTCCGAATAAACAGAGCGAATTTAAAATATGCTAGAAACTCACTAGTAATACAACGAAGTAGCTAGCGCCTCTGGCGGTCCACATCTTTGCGTAAGAATGATTCTTCTATTACGTGGCTCTACTCTTATCTTTGGTTCTATAAATGTATTTTTTTTTACTTATCGGCTCGGGACCATATTGTGGAAGAAATGAAAACAAGTGTTTTAATCTTGCAAAAAGTTACTTTATTAAAAAACTTATTAAACAGAACTTATAATAATTAAGTACTACTATTAAATATTTTCGAAAATCGACCTGAATACAAAATTTGTTTTAGAAGGAGAATCTAACGGGACAAACAGCTTTGAGACGTTGAGACATGAGGGTAAGTAAGAATGGTAAAATATACACTTTTAGACAATGATAATTCTAACTCTTACAAAAAAATGTATGTCTAAAAAGTCGCTAGATAAATTACCAAAACTTTGTTTTGAGACGATAACTTGAATTATAATTTTTCTAATCCGTTGATGGAAGATGTATTATTGCCACGCCCAAACTTTTACCCAAAAGCCGTTAAGAAAAACATACCTAAGGTAAACATATTTTGATGGCGCATTCGCGATATCGCTTAAATACGTATCAAATTGTAATTTAAAAAAATAAAGAGCGGATACTTCTAAATTGTATATCTTATATTTTACTCAAACATAAAATATTGCTCCGAACGTTATTTTTTCATATTATATATTTTTATGTAATAAATAAAGTAATATTAACGTCCTATATTTAGAAAAATAAAAATTAGTTATCTTAAAAACCATATCAAACACATATTACTTACCAAATCATACTAAGTTTTAGTCTTCTTAGCCGCTGAGAAGATGCTAAGGTTTGGTAAGTCTATAATTTTTCATATACAAGATCGATTCTTCTATTTAGAGTCAAACACTGATATTCAACACCACGAATATATATTACAGGAATAATAATTAAAAAATCTGAAAACAAATATAGAAAGTAGGACATCTTGACTGTGTCCGTTCAAAAGATGTAATCATCCCCTATTACCTTGATCATGAGAATTATATAATAATTATATATATATA
>MU187191.1:52134-78376 GCA_016904865.1 Pissodes strobi | reverse complement strand
GGCACTTTTAAGCTTTGTATTGAATAAACAAAGTTTCATTTACAGAACGAAAACTAAGAGCTTTTTGTTTAAAAGCTTTCATGCTATTTGCAAAAGGGTTTTATTACCCCGTAAATTATGAGAAATATTGGAAAACTATTTAAATGTTGAAGCATGAAGAGACTACTTTTGACACGTATACAGAGAGCGCAAAAAATACTTCGCAATACAAATTTATTAACTGGTATTAAAAAGCTTTTTTTGAAGGCGTGCTTAGCACATATTTCCCTGGGTACTGAATACGACTGAGCAGTCTCGCGTCACGCTCGGTTGTTTAACGCCCATTCAGGTAAAGTCGGCTCTAGTCAGTTTCAGCCAGCGAGAGAGAGAGGGAAACATTCAGAAAGTGAAAACTTCGTTTCCTGGGTAGAATTAAATTGAAACGCCACGCGCGGGGCATGACACCCGGCTCTCGCTCATCCGGGTAAAGTCGGCGTGAGCTTCGCATTATAAGATCCTTTACACAAATAGTGCACTATATAAAAATCGGCCTTTCCTATTGGTCGATCCGCATGGCCCTCCGCTCGCTTCGCTCGCTACGGGGGCTCAAGAAAAGGAAACTAACCAGGTGCTAACCCAAACTAACTCAAGACATACCCAAAATCAAGAAACATAATCTTAAAAAAATAATAAAAAATAGTAACGGGGTTCGAACCTAGGCCATCCAGGTGAGACCCAGCTGTATAAACCTCTACACCACGAGAGCTCTTGACAGAAAACGATTGCATCACGCAGACATATCGTAATACGAGATGGATCGACCAATAGGAGAGGTCGATTTTTGCATAGTGCACTATTTGTGTAAAGGATCTTTAAATGTGTCAGCTTCATTGTTCTCGAAAACGGCCGTGAATGGAAAATTCAGATTTTGCACGTTTTTGGGCAACACCGAGTTATTACGTCAAATACGCGATTTTTGAAAACTTATTGATGAAATTTTTTAGACACATATACCTTTTGGCGATCTTCCGATCCTTATTGATATTTTCGAGAATAGAAAAAAAGGGAGTTTTTTTTGTTGGGCCTGTATATTTTTGGAAAAGGGGTCACTCTGGGTCGTTCTAACTGAGAAAAAGTAGCGAGGATAGAGAAACTTGGACGAAAGTTCGATAGGGAATTTCTAGAAGAAGGTCTCTCTAAACGCTTCTCTGCTTCGAAAATGTAGAAAAAATGGATTTTTCAGAAAAAATGTCAAAACATCGATTTCTTGTTCAAAAAAATTAAGGTTTTATTTTTTTTCTCAAAAAGTACCTGTAACAGTCCGATTTTGCCAATGTTAAATATTTTTAAAATTTCATTTATATGCCGCATTTAGGGATTTTGCACTCATCGGTTTATTAATTCTACATTTATTGATTCAATTTGCTGTTAATACGCTTGAAATTGCCGAATTTCTTAATGTAAATTAACTCTATCCCAAGTATGGGTTAACGATATATTTGTATTAGCATTTATTACACGTTGTGACTATGTTTATTTTCGTTGATAAGCGAAGCGCATTGTTATTAGAATCGCTTAGCTTGATTTATATTACATTATCGTAGAACAACCAGCACACCTTTCTATATTTTTAAGAATTGTGGTAATAAAGCCTACTGTAAAATCTCAGTAGATTCGTCGATCCATATTTTACACGAGTGTCTCGCGAGCGCTTTAATGTTGGCTGCCGTCAAGGTCGAATGTTTCAAATGCGGATACAGACGTCAAATTCATTTAAAGAAGGGGGATTATTTGTGAATGTATTCGCGGAAACACATGCAAGCTGCTGTATATATACTACAATAAGTAATATTTCACTTTTCGCATAGCCATCCGCTCGCTAACGCTCACTACGGGGGCTCAGGAAAAGGAAACTAACCAGGTGCTAATCCAAACGTAACCCAAGACATACCCAAAATCAAGAAAAAAACTGTTTGTTAACCAAAACTAACCCAAGACATACCCAAAATCAAGAAAAAAACTGTTTAGAAACTTAACCGTAAAAAAATAAAAAAAGCAACGGGATTTGAACCCGGGCCGCCGCCGATAGTCGAGGGCATCGAATGAAATCGCTCGAGTCAACGTCACCTACACTAGATGGCGTTGGAGACGCTTTTACCTTGACGGCAGCCAAAATAAAGCTCTCGCGAGACACTCATTATTTTGCCGACGATGTGAATATTTCATAACCTCTGGGAACCACGTGGTTGCCGGATTTCAATCACCGGCCGATCATTTCTGAGATCGTTTTGGGTCCTCTGGCTTCGGCTGGTTTCAGATATTTATATTTCCCTTTCCACGCGGCCTGCACTAGCAATTTTCGGTTGGTTCCGTTGGCAGCATTGGGTAGTAGGAATGTACTACTTCTTATATTTGCAGCTGTCGATTTAAATTCTTAAAAGCTTATTGTTTTGTTAGGGAATATTCTCTGGTGTTTCTTGAATCATTTAGTTTCAATGCATTGGTTGTGGCTTTCGCCGTCACGTTGTCCTCATAACAAACGAGAACTCAGTCGTTTATTGTCTTAGATTTATTCCTTGTATCGAAATCGCTCGGCTTGTTTCAGTTCGTCACTACTTCTTTATCGGACGTAGGCTTTTTTTACTCTCGTAAAAAGAGGAAGGCAAATTGACGAAAACGATCAAGAGTTCTTCTAGTTAGACCGATCGGTGAGGAGAGAAGCTTTCTGTTTGAGTGCAGTTTCAAAGACTCCACATTTAGTTTGTGATTTAATTCAACCCATTTATTGGGGAGATACCTACTGTGGAATCTGGCGTTTTGACACGACTCTGGATTTCTTTTTCTATTGCCTGTGAAGCGCGTGGACGCCATGACGCTAAAGGCTTTTTCCCTTATTTCTAGAGGCTTTCCACGTTCGTCAGATAAGACCGAGACCGTCGAATTTCCCTTAGCCCTCACACACACGATCGAGGTAATTATTGCTACAGTTTTTTTGCCTAAATTAATGATTTAATTGCTTTATCTGTGTTAACCTTTTTTGTGCATGGTCCGCCATTTGCTTTTGCGTCCCATTTGTTATCTTATCTACTTCATTTTATATGATCCGAATTTTTATTTTAATATAACATCCCTATCTTTGTTATATTCAATTTGTCTGTACCTTAGTACCTCTTTTAGTTGCTGATGGGCATCGCAAGTCCCTGGGATATTTTTTCTGAAGGAATTTGTTTTATAAGGAAAATATATGTATGCAAGGGCCTGTAATGGTTTTTTATTAAAGTAAGGGGGCTTCTTCTAATGCGCACTGGGTAATTTCAAGGTTTTACTGGAGGGCCACAACTTTTACCAGCAGGCCACTACTTTTACCGGCAGGCTGGAACTACCCTTTTCTAGTGGGTTGGAAGCAGGCTTTACCAGCAGCAATTATCAGCCAATCCCGACACCGAGCTATGGAGATCTCGGCTAGATCTTCCCCTCGGGGCCATCGAGAGGCAGTACCTGAGGTATCTATAAGTGCCCGGCGCCTCCACCAGAGTTCGACGACCGGATTTGGGGTATTGTACAGAAGCTTTATCTTCCATTGATTCGTTTGTTTGTCTGTTAAATATAATCGCTCTTAGTTTTCCTCTATAATATAACTCAAACATTGACCGCCAAACTCTGAGATAGCTCATTAATTTTATTTTCATTTATTCACTGATTTATCGGACCAGTTAATCTGATTGCTCTGAATTTTCTCTCTTTTTAATATAAGTCAAGCGTTGGATCAATAATTTTATTCTTTTCATTCATTTATCGAGTAATATAACCGCTCTGAATTTTCTCTCTTTATAACAGCTTTGTTCTAGCAGCGATTTCAAACGTTTTCAATCCATCCGGAGTTTGCGCATAGCGATATAAGCGACGCTTATATCGTTATGCGCAAACTCCGGACGGTTTGAAACCGTTTGAAATCGCTGCTAGAACAAACCTAATATGAATCAAGCATCGACAGCCACGCTTTCAATAGTTTTATTCTAATTTTATTCTTTTCATTAATTTATCGAGTCATTTGATTTAATTATTGTGGCCGTTCATTGATACATATTATTATTGCTACATTTAAAATCGGTGCAGCTATTAGCGCACGCATACCTAGTTGTAATTAGCCTAGTTAACATCAAAGTGATCACTTCGGTTAGTAGTATTGTAAGGCATACAGAACCGAGTATTAACACCAGAATTGGTCTCCGTACAATCACCATATTGTACATATTAGTAGTTTAATTTAATAGCCATTTGACATTCTTTTGTCTTTAACTCACAACATCTCCATTTAACGTGCCATTTTACTCCAGATGGATTGTTGCTGTTTTTAAAAAAAAAAGAACCTAGTAGCAAATATTTTGTTCCTTAAATTTTAGAATGTGTTTTCTTGTTAAGTTAAGTTAATTGTTTAATTATTGATTTAATAAGCCAGCCTATATTCTCGTTTTCTTGTTAGTTTGAAATTAAGTACCTTTTGATTTAATAAGCCGGCCTAGCCACCCTGCACAACACCAGCAGAGCTTTTTCAGTTTAGTTGGATAGAACTGGTGGCACTCTAACGACCCCACTACTGGGGCCGGGCAATTATTGTAACACGACTCTCCGGGGCGCATATTTGTAAAGGAGACGCGTCCTATATAAGACGCGAGCCGAAGTAGAGTAGTATATAGCAGACGAGTGAGGCAAAACCGCTTGGTAAACGGCAGACGTGTCAGTTGCAAAAATCGTTGCGGAATCAAGAGCTGTGTATAGCAGACGAATGAGAGGGATTTTTGCCAGAAACGTCTGTTATTTACTAAAACTTTTTTAATAAGATATTTTGTGTTTTTTTTTATTTCTTGCGACAATTTAAAATACTTATTGGTGTACTTACCAAACTCTGGTGGGTAGTGGATTATACTGGTAAAAATAGGAGTTTTCTTATTTTCTAAACATAAACTTCTTATTCTTTGTAAATATAGGACAAAAATTCAAGTTCTAAATGCTACATATAAGCATGTATTTGTTAAAGTAGGTAGTATAAAAGTAAGTTGAACAGGGTTTTGAGTTTGAAACAAAAGATACATATTTTTTTAGGACAAATAACTTTTGAAAATCGGCAAACACCCATAGGACAATATAACAGTACATAACTAAAAACAAGTTTATGATTAAGGATTAAAAGTTTCTAGCTAGGTATTTAATTAAAAATAAGACATTTTTGGGCAATTCATATACAGGGTTGCTCAAAAGTTCGGGAAAAAACACTAAAAAATAACAATGTTTCGACCATCTTTTGGGCAACCCAAAGTTAGTGTCGCTTCCTCTTAACTTCAAATGCGCTCTGTACAGCATACATCAAGTTTCTTCACGAGTAAGCAGATTGCCTAAGTATTTCTTTAAATTTTCATCACAGTTTTCAGTGAAACTTTTCATTTTCGGTTTTGGAATGTAAAATTTTCTTAAATAGGTAGTAACATTTTTGTGACAAATCTCGTAGTATTCCGTTTTTCGCCGTTAAAATCCATCTCAAGACCGCCTTCTTTATATGAAAAATGCATAAGAGCAATTTTGCATCTGGCCAATGTTTTCTTAGCACTTTCGTCCTCGCTTTCCTCTCTCCTAAATCGTCATCTGTCGAGATCACTGTCGGTCGAATTTTTGATGGCATTATTTCTAGATAATTTCCTTTAGACACGGTTGCATGTGGAGGGTAAAAACCTTTTATAAGTTCATTATCTTATCTTCTTTATTTATTATTTCACACAATGAATTTTTATTTAAAAAAAGAACCCCAACTATTCAATTGTTGCGTAAACAGCAGACGTGTCAGGCTGTCTTGGGCGGATTCGTCTTCTAAATATGAAATGTCTTTCGGGCATCGGCGGAATTAATCGAATGGATAACGCGTCTCCTGTTTACAAATATGCCTCCGGGGCTAGGTTCCTTTTTAATTGGGAATAAAATCTTTACTTTAATTTTAACTTCAATCAGAAAAACGTGCTAACCTGTGGGAAAGAAAATCCAATTACTTGACCAGAATCTACGCCAAAAATTGCATTTGAAGACACATTGATACAGGGGGAGCTGGTTAAATATAAACTTTTCACCATTCCGACATTTGACACGACAATACTAAGGCGTTAAAAATGCAAAAAATTTCAAAATATCCAATTTTAAAAAATACAATTCAAAATTCAAAAAATATTTTTCAAATTAAAATTTTAAAATTATGGTCTAAGTTTACTAAAAATTAATATTTTTATCGAAAAATTTTATTTAAAGATTTTTTTAGTACAATTTCTCCCTATATTCCCAGTAATATTTATAAAAATTTCCACAGAATTAAAATTCCGCCACTATTTAAATAAAAAAAATTAAATACTGGAAAAACCAGATATGTATATTTATTAAAAGCAACCTAAAATGTTAAAATCGCCATTTTTGTCATTTAGGCGAAAGTTTCTATATTTATAAAAATTTTACCGTCAAATTTTTAAAAATTTCAATAAAAACATAAAAAAGATCGAATTAACCGATATCTATTCTGTATCTAACACTATTTTAATTAATAAAAATATAAATAACATTCATTCATTATGGTTTTTTATATGTCTTTGACGCTACTTAATATTTTATTACTGTAAAACCAAATTACCTAGAGCGCGGCCAAATTTTCACACATTGAAGCAGGAAGGTATGAGCAGAATATACCAAAAAGTCGCATCGATCCGATTCTGAATGCCAATTTTTTCAATTTTTGATTTTTAGTCTGAAAAATCTATTTTAAGCCCACGTGTCAGTCAACTCATGAATATTTTCAAGAAGTCAGTCTCAGATTCGTAAACTCCGTGACCTTTTCTATAACAAAGGTTTATAACAATTTTCTGTGTGAGATTCAGAAATACGAGAAACTCGAGGTTAAATTGAAATATGCAGAAAATCATAAAAAAATCCAAATGATCAACATTTCGGCAATTTTACGAGTCTGAATAGGTAGCTTTGCGTTTGATGCATTATGAGAAATTTGAAGGAATACGTTTTCCAATATTTTGACATGACGGGAATGGGGTAGGGAAAACAGATGAAATGAGCCTGTTAAGAACAGTTCAAAGGTTTTTCTGTAAGACATGAGTTTTCAGAAGTATATTGACCTAAACTAAACTATTTGCTTCATAAAAAAATAGGGACCTATGAAATTTCGCATATTATTTTCTAAAGCCATAGGTTTCTGTGTTCAGTTTTTTATCGTGAAAATATTTTTTTTTAGCAAACATGATTTATTTTTAGTGGTGTGTGTTTATTTTAACGAAGAAAGCTAATTTAAATAAGTATATCGTGTTGAGATTGACCAGCCAAACACAATGGAAATTCAATCAAGGCGCGGAACCGATAAATGTGTTACCTATTTGTTTAAAGTTTTGGTAAATAGATTCAGAAAAATGCCGCTCGACCTAAATTTTGAATACTGAGTAATTTCAGGTACTAGGAGAGTTTAACTTGCCGACGATAATTGAGGAAGCTGGGGCTATTTGCGAATGAGATTTGTGAACGTTAGTAATTATAGCAGACACAGAAATCATGATAATGAAATCCAATATAAAAACATATTTCAGAATTCCGGACGGAAACGTGAAAACAGGGGTTCATATCATATGCTGTAATTTTTTTATTATTTCGTCAGCGTATTATCCTGAATAATCTATAAGGGTGTCAAGATAATTATGAATTTTCTCATGTTTCGGCTACAAAGCCGCGCGGGCTTTGAGCTCGGATGATATTTTATTAACGCTTCGGTTACCAGTCAACCGCCGTTTGCAAAATAATTAAATTATATAGTTATTAGGCAAAACATAGGAGAACCTAAACCCTAAAATTTAAAAACATCTTCATTTAGGTAACTTTTCAGTGTGTTAAACCAAAACCGACTCAATAACAAAGCCTGAGTGCTTGTCGTGTGACGGCGTCGATGCAATTTTAATCATATAAGAGGATACATACACTAATATTTATGAAAATTATCAATAATTAACTTATTTTAAAGAATGCTAGCAATATGACAGACTTCTTGACAAATCCCAAAAGTTATGTTTGAGTGTTGGTTTAATACTGGGTATAGTATTAAATCAAATCAAATCAAAAAGTACTTTATTATCGAAGAAATGAAATTTCTGTTGACAAAGCATGTTAAATAGTATAACAAATGGGAACTTACGGCTAATTAAAGTTACACGTCACAAACAGGGAAGTATAAGTCAACAAAATAAAGTTACATACTTAAAACAAATAAACACACAATCAGATCAGCAACACATCAGAAACAAATTTTTGCATTAAAATACTCCTCCACATTCATCATATCAAATTAAAACTGCACTATTGTATTGTGCACCACCCAACATTGATAATTAGGTTAAAAAAGCATAAAATCTTATGTAAAAACCCCACAGGAACAATAAATTAAAGACCGTTTCTAGTAACCAAAAAGTAAGACTCAAGTCAAATTTTTAGGTTAAAATTGCACAAACATTCATAAATAAAAGAAGAAACAAAACAAAAGTTACACAGTCAATGAAATTAAAAACTATTCTAATTCCTCGATGTTGCGCTTTTCTCAAAAGCAATTTTTTAAGCAAGCGCCGAAAAGTCTGTAACGAGTTAACAGTTCTTAAATCTGCCGGTAAGTGATTATATAATTTCCGTCCCTCATAAATTAGCGACTTTTTGGCCAGGGTGGTTCTTGGAAGTGGCATTGGCAAACTCTGGGTCTGACGGGTATTATGCTGGGAGGGGGGCCGCCTTGGAGTTCGACACGATTTTTAAAGATGAGTGTTGCTGTTTCCAATATAAAAAGAGATGCCAGAGTTAGAATTCTCCGAGCCACGAAGTGCGGTCTACAGGTTTCTCTTCGATTTATGTTCACTTTAGATCGCACTGCCTTTTTTTGGAGGATAAAGATGATGCTTAAGAGACCCAGGCCAGCGTTACCCCAGAATGGTATACCATATCGAAGGTAAGACTCAAACAGGGAAATAGACAGACCGCGCCAGCCGGTGTCCCAGCTTTTCTCTAATCACCCTCACAGCAAAACAACCCGACGACAGCTTTCTACTGAGAGCCATTATGTGATCTTCAAAACTTAGCTCGCTATCTATTTGTATTTCCAGGAATTTAGTGATAAGGGAGCTGGGCAGGAGGTCCCCATCCATCAGCAAAACTGCTATAGCACACTTAAACCCAACGATGTGGGTTTTACTTAGGTTTAGGCAGAGGCGGTTCGAGTTTAACCATTCTTTGATGAGCTTTAAGTCCGTTGTTATTGTGTCCTTTAGCCCCGAAACCTCCCTATTCTGCCACAGTATGGAAGTGTCGTCAGCAAAAAGTGTGAAGTCACCAGAGATATTCAGGTTAACAAGGTCATTGATGTAGACCAAAAATAATATAGGTTCCAAAACCGAGCCCTGTGGAACCCCGCAGTCAATACTTAAAGTAGAAGATCGCATCCCAGAATGCATAACAGACTGGTACTGGGCCTCGAGGTAAGATGAAAACCAAGAATGAGCCACGCCACGGAACCCATACCTCTCGAGCTTTGAGAGAAGTATTCCATGATCCACACAATGAAACGCCTTGTACAGATCACAGAACACCGCTGCCGATATGTCACCCCGATTCACCCTGAAATAAACCATCTCAAGGAAACTGTAGATGGCATCATCAGTACCTTTAGATGTCTGAAACCCAAATTGTCTTTTAGTTATCAGATTAAAAGGCTGAAGGTAATTCCACATCCTCTTCTTAACGAGTTTCTCAATGACCTTAGACAGAGTAGGAAGTAAGGAGATAGGTCTGTAGTTGGAGGGGTCTCCAGAGTCACCACCCTTAAACACAGGGACCACCAATGAACTTTTTAAATATGCTGGAAAGACTCCACACAACCAAGACTCATTTATAGAAGCTCAAAGAGCATCAAGAGCACCATCAGTCAGCCGCAGGAGAATTTCAGCAGATATTTTATCCTCACCACTACTCCTTCAGTTCCTCAATTCATAAATGGTATCAAACACCTCCCGTCTGTCCGTTTCGAAGAAACCAAAAGAGCCAGTGTGAGGAACATCCCTAAGGTAATACAGACGATCAATGCTTGATATGAGATTTTGAGTTAGATTTTTTGCTACACTGATGCGATAAAATTCATTTAGATGCTCCAAACCAATCTCGGGGCTGTAATGTGTAGAGAGGTTGCGAAAGTCATTAATAATTGATCAAGTTTCCCTCTGCTTATTTTTCGCCATTGAGGGTCTATTGGTGTAGTATACACTTTTAGCAGACTCAAGGAATCTTCCATAGATGTTACGGTATTTATTACAATAATTTATAAAGCTCTGGTCAGACAAAGAATGGAATTTGTCTCTAGAAGACAAAGAATGGAATTTGTCAAAATTCAACGTACTGAAAATTCTACCGGAAATACGCCTGTAGTCAATAATGCATTTTACCGCCTCGTGATCCGTGATTCCCGTATTTAAAACTGAGCAGGATTATAATACCTTGTCATAATTTGAACAAAAATAATCGATTAAAGTTGAAGGATTGTTCGTGATCCGAGTCGGCTCATCAATGTGCATATATAAACCATAACTAATAAATAGGTTGGCAAGCAGCGTAGTGTTAACAGAACCTTTATCATTGAAATTGATGTTAGAATCTCCTGCTAAAATAATTTTTGATAAGGATGGAACATTTGATAAGACTAAATCTAGACGTTGAAGGAATTCCCTAATTAATCCCAAAGGTGAACGGTATACACATATAACATATGAATTGCGCTTTTTGCTAAAACACATAGACAATTCAAAGGTTTTCTCTTCTATTAAGTAATTTAAGTTGTTATTTGCTATGCAACTGTTACTGACAAAAGAAGACTTTTTAATAAAATAAGTGTGCCTCCATGGAGAAAACTTTTTCTATGCAGGCTCCCAACTCCCCTACACCTGCGCCAAAATTCAGGATATATATATTTATGTATAATAAATTTGTTATACTACTGAAAAAACTGAAAAAAATGTTATAACACATAAATACATATACTGAACTATTCGACACCATCTCTTTATTATTATTACTTCAAATAAAAAAAAATCGTTAAAGAAAAATACTATATACATATATTATAGAACACAAGCCAGGAAAATACATTACACTTTTAAAGAAATAGGTCCCAAATGAAATATATGTTTAGTTAAAAAATATTTATGCAGACAGTTGGCATACATCTAAAAGCAGTGTCACACATCTCTCATGATCTTTTAACAAACCAAACCATGTCAAACATAGTTTTAAAAAAAATTTTTTCATCCATATGGGAATCAGTCATATGTTTATTACAAATACCCATTATAGCGTGAGGATATGGTAAAATAAGATACCCATAATCTCTTAAGTATTTGTATGCACATGGTCTAATAGTATAGCAATGCTAATTGTTCACAAATAAAATCACATCTAATAGTATAGAGAATAGACCATAAAATAATTGTACTACTTGAGTACCTATATTTGGCTTCAAGTATTGACTGTAATCGTCCAAACTATGTGAAATAAACGGCGTTTTAATTTTGATATTGAAATACAAACTGACTCGCTATACAAACAGCTTCAATATTAGCCATTTTTGTTGTAAACTTACGTCCTTCGGAAAACCGACAACATGAATGTTAGGCCCATTTTTATAGTTCCCATTGCAGCCAGGTATGCAACAATCCTGAGGCATAATTACTTACACTAAGTTACCACAAAAGTACCGAAAAGAATATACAATAAAAAACGACAAAAAGTTATAAATATGACGTACTACACAATGAAACAGCACACAAACCGACAAGTTGCCGCCAAGCAACAGGTGTTTCTGAAATATATACTTTTACGTATTTAAAAATACTCCTTACAATATAAATTGTATACCTAAATATACATTGAAATATTAGGTACAACTTTCACATACTCAAAAGCACAAAAAGACCTTCCGAATTTGCAAAAATGTAATAAGATAGTAGTAAATGCCTATTTAAGAAGCCATTTGCAACTGGCAGAATCGCAAACTGATCTCGTTTCTTTTCTGCGCTGTGTTCGGTTGTATAAGGAAATTATAGTAGAGTTTTGATAATAATTGGCGCGTATGATTATAAGGTGTTTGTAAGAACCACTTAAATAAGTAAACCACTTAAAGATTTCCACTAACTTAAGTTAGTGGAAATCTTTAAGTGGTTTATTTATTTAAGTGGTTCTTAGTTATGGTTCTCCATCAAATAAAGGCTAATTCGATTAAATTCTTAAGGTGTTTGTGTATATTTTATAGATATAGATACATGATATGAATAAAATATATAATCGTGATTAGTAATAATGCACGAAATTTAAAACGTAGATACTTATTTACTTATTCCCATGATTTTTGGAAAGTGCACAAACAGGGTAGTAGTATTAGATAATTAAATAAATAAATTAGTAAATACTACATTATAGAAAGAGCAAAGAGCACCTTATGGAAATGTGTTTTTTACAATATTCGAGAAATTGTGTTTTAAGAGATACATTCTTTATATACGGGCATCCAAATATTCGCTACTATCGTAGTAGTCCGGCAACGTTGCATGTACTTGGGCCTGCATTGTGAATAACTTTCCCCCTGAAAGCGTTTCGTCTACATCTTCGCTCCAAATAGCAATACCCCAAATGCAATACGTCACGAGCAAAAATTTTGTAAGCACTTGGTCCTTTTGTAGAGGTGTTTTGGTTAAGCCCGCGGTTTTTTTCCTGTTTTATAGCTGAACCAGGGAGGAAACAAGAAGCTCATTTTATTGCCCTTAATAATTTGCCCTTTGATATTTTGATAACAAAGGTCCTGAATATGGCACTGTGTCAGCATTTGATCAGTATTCTTATGCGCCGCATATAGAACATTCTTATTAAATAGAACTTTTATATATTTATTAGCATTCGCAAAGGTTTAGCTCTCAAACTGTAGAATTATAGGGCAAGAAAATTCTAGGGAGGCATTTTTTCACTTCACCCTTTTTTCAGAAATTAAAATTACAGCTTTTGGGCTGAGAAAATTGCTTGGATAAATGCGGGATAGATGCCGCATATTTTGAGAAGAAAGTCTATATTTGGGAATATTGCTTGTTAGAACTTTATTTACGGAAATCATAGAAAATACATTATTCTTTATTAATATGAAACAAGAAACAGGTAAATATTACAAGAAAAACACCTAAAAATCTTTGTTTCTTCGCTTTGATATTTTTTGAATTTCTTGGAACATGCATTGCAAATGTAGTGCAAAAATAGTGCAAAACTCATGAAGCCAAAATAAGCAGTTAACACATTGTATCCAGTGTTCTTTGCGTATTATTTTTTCATATGACTCGTAGCTCTCCAAACAAAAATATTCTTCTTCTGTTACTTCATTATCGGATCTTGTGGCAAGGGGTTCTTCGTCACTGTCACTCCAATCATTTTTAATGCTGTTTTTTTTTTGTTTTTTTGGGCTGACCGAAACGTCTTTCATCTTGTCAGTAAGATTTCAATCTTGGCTTGAATATGATGTGTCACCTTTCCTGCAGGAATCGTCAGTCTTTTGGATCCTACTCTTCTTTACTGCAATTTCATTAGGAATCGTTTTTCAATTTGCCAAATTATTCTTGTTAAGTTCAATATTTTGCTTCGAATTTAACCCAACCGGATTTTGTTTGTTTCCTTTATCGAATGGTATTATTACTTTAGGAATTGGAGAAGCTTCAAACCGCAATATGGTCGGTATGATCTCAGAGTCATCAATTCTTGGAGTTTCGTTTAACAAGTTCGAAGTGCTAGGTAGCTAGATTGCAGCAAATTCGGGTGCTCGGACAATGCCTGAAGTCTCGTCATTTGATTCAAGCATTGAAAAAAAAATATTTCGAATAGCGCTTGGCTCTAGAGATTTTTTTCGGGTGGTCTTGAAGCCAATGATAGCAATGCCTACAGAAGCTGTCCGTAACCACGCTTTACCCATCAATCTTTCAGCTTGGTACCCTTATGTTTGTCTGGAAGCAAGTTTCCATCCACAATTGGGCTTTTTTATTGAAGTAAATTGTAAATGGGCAAACATCTATTAAGTCGTTGTAGGACTTGTGTACAGTGACTGCGTAGACAAAGAATATTAATGTTGTAATCATCAGCTTTTCAGTATCAATGTGACCATCAAGAATCCACAAAGATTTCCCGGAAGAGTTGTGAGTAACAAATTCGTCCTCAGCCACCATAGAAATAACTCTGAATTAATGTAAGAAGATTTTTTATTCATAAAAAGCTTTGATTCTGCTTTGTAGTCCATATGAAAATGCTGGTTTTTTATTAGCACACTTGAATATTAAGGTTGGAGGAATATATCTTCCATTCGCACAGCAGCACGCTATAACGGTAACATTTTCGTCTCTTACATTTAATGTAAGGATATGAACATCTTTTGCTCTCTTTTTGTAACCACTTTGCCTGGTTTGTTTATAAGACCCACCAACGCGACGCCAGTTTCATCCATATTATTAATGTGGGACAGTTTATCTAATCAATTATGTTCTGTCATTACCTTCCCTTCTCTATAGCATCTTCTCTATTCATACCATGAGCTCTATAGATAACGAAATGTTTTCGGCTTGCCTTACTGACAATTCAGGAATTCTCTCTAAAAAGGCTTTCAACAATGCAGAGCTTGCTTCCTATTTTGTTTATTATTCAACTTTTCAGCAACCTGGTGCGCAAATTTTCGTATGTCCTTCTGTCTGGTGCAAAACCCGCGGCTGACAACCGGTTAATGTGCAGAACGGGGCTCTTTTCATTGTCAGTGCCCAAAACTCCTAAAATGTATCAATTTATTTAAAATATATATAAGTACCTAGCTAAATTTAGTTAAAGTACCTTCGGGAAAGTTGAAGAAAGATAGCTTCAACTTTCCAGTTATCATTCTACTCTTTAAAGTTCTGGGGTGGGACATTATATCGTATTCTCTTCATCACTTGCTTGTACTTTTTGAACGGCTTCCAGTAATTGTTCTTCAGCCAAAGGCGATCTTTTTGTAGCAGTTGCTTTACGTTGGTATTTGCGTGGCATGAGCAGAAAAAAAGATCTAATGGATTCACTTGAAAATTTTGTGAAGCTTTAAAAAAAAGAGACTTTAAAAATCGTTGCGGCATCTATCCCAATTCATAGTGCGGCAACTCTCCTTTTCGTTTTCCATGCACGTGAAATGCCGGATTAGGTTATGTTCATAGATAAATATATATAGGGGGATGTTATGTTATTTTTATTATTGATACCGACATCTAGTGGTAAATATGTAAGTTAACAGGCATGCGGCGTCTATCCTGACGCGGAATCTATCCCGCATGGCACCTGATTCTTGAGAACGAGATGTTTAGAAGATCTTATTACACAAGATGATAGCTGCAGCATCCGAATCATCGCTGTTTTCTTTCTCTTAAATAAATAGTTTTTCTTCGCTTCTCTTCTTACTTTACCTTTCTAGTTTCCCGCTTATATTTCTGGTGTAGAATTGAGGATTCTATAATTATCTCTGATTATGTTGTAAAACAAGGTTTTATCCACAATACCGAAACAGAATTTTTTCACTCGACGCGCGTTTCGCTGACCATGTTAACATCATCATGAAATTAAAACTTGGATTTTTAATCATCGCCTGATGATGCTAACGTGGTTAGCGAAACGCGCGTCGAGTGCCAAAATTCTGTTTCGGTATTGTGGATAAAACTTTGTTTTAGTACATTTTGCCGAAGGTTTTAAGCGCCAACATAGTACTTATTATGATGGTTTTGCGTTTAACTTGGCTGAAGCAACTGGATGAGATGATATGTCGGATATATTAATGGAAGTTGATGATCGAGATATTTTCACAGTTGGCGGGTTAGAAATATATTTGTTAAATGGCGGTTTTTCAGGTGCTATTTAGTTCGAGATATGTTTCAGTATTATTCGAATCGTCTATTACCTAAGGTATAATAGTAATCTTTGCTGGAATAAATAAATGTTAAGGGAAGATGTCTCTGTTAAAAGTAGTACTAGGTAGTAATGCTTAGAAGTTCATACAAACTATTATCAAGTTGTACTTATGAGTGTAATGTAGCAGAGAACAAAGCATTATGAAATAATTACTTCCAAAACTTTGTGGGTACTCGTGTCTATCTAGTAGCAGCCACACTTTTTTTTCAACTATTGCCTTGACAAACTTCACAAAATGCTTCATTTAATTAAAGGAAATTTCATAATTCATCTGACCATTTGGGTTAATATTATTGCTTCTCATTGTCCTCTTTCATAGTATAGATTAATGCTGACGTTCAAAAAATTCCGACTGCATTTATACAACACTGTTAAATGCTGACCGCGTTCTGCACTTACCAAAAGTTCGGCTGTTGCAAAATTGTATAATTTAGGGCAGAAACGGTGGATATGTCATTCAATTCATTCATATTCCAGATTTCGCTTGGCTCGAAATTAATTGTTCTCTATTATTACAGGCGTACAAAATAAATTGTAATATTTTTATATTTTGTTTATATATATTATTTCAGATTCGCTTTGAATCTGAAACCTTATTTAGAGAACTCTATTTAATAATAATTCAAGCTTTATTTTAAACCATTTACATCTTAAAAAGCCACTACTACCTCAGATTTTTTTGCAGACCTTTTTTACTCTCCAAAAAGGTGGCAACCCTATCGTAAACGAAACGTTGTACGTCTTAGATGCTCAAAGCCAACGCATTCTTTATTCTGGAAAAGTTAATATGGCCTGCTTTATTTGATAATACTAGGGATAATTAGTACACTGATTTTAGATGTTTCAAAATAATTTAATGAGATATTTTTCTCTACATATATTTCTGCTTGATGAGGTCTTTATCAAGAGTAGCTGTATATTAAAATCTAAATTGTTATACCCTACTACTAAACTGCCGGTTTTTATTACACTGCCAATTATGCAGGTGTAATAAAAACAGAATACCGTCAGGCGGTTTAGTAGTAGGGTATAACAATTTAGATTTTAGTATACAACTACTCTTAATAAAGGCCTCATCAAGCCGAAACATATGTAGAGAAAAATATTTCATTAAATTATTTGGAAACATCTAAAAACAGTGTACTAATTATCCCTATTATTATTATTCAACGATGTTTCACAAGGATCCTACCGAAGAAACTATTCGTTGCTTTATTTGATCCTCATCCCAGGATTGCCTGAACGATTTTCGTTCATAGCATCTCATATCTGAAAAAAAATTACGGTTAAGTATGGGTTTAAAAATGTGAAAATTTGTTTATTTATTTATTTATTTTCTCTCTTTACAAACACCAAAAAGGTAATTACAGGTAAAGGATTCTCAAAAAACAAACTAAAAACAACAAAGACCAACATCTACATACTAAGACCTATACAATAACACTTACACACTGCTCCTATTCCTAAGCAATGACAATAATTGTCTTACATCAGTTGCAAATAAGCCTATATTATGCACTCTTATGAAATCATTGCACACAGCCATCTTTCTATTTAATGGAGAATATGTAGAGACTTTAACATCAAATACGACATTGTTAAGCAGCCTTAAGTTAATCTTTGGTACGTTAAAATTAATATAATTTATAAGGACACAGCCTTTATATTTTGAACCATTAACATGATACACAAATAAGATATCCTGCTTGTCTCTTCTTTCACTTAGTCTTTCTATCTTGAACATATTTAATATTGCTTTATATTATACCATAAAAGGATATGTTATGTGTTTTTAGGTAGAGATACCTCAGGAACTTTTTTTTGAATCTTTTCAATTAATTCAATACTACTAAGAGCTGTAGGGCTCCAGATGCAACTGGCATATCATAAATGAGGTCTTACAAGAGCATTGTACAATCTAATCACCATGTCGATCTTAATTTTTTTTTTGCGTTTATTATAAGAAAACCAAGAGATTTGTATGCCTTCGCAGGGTAATGGTCGTTAAACCTTATGTTTGTCTGGAAGCAAGTGCCTAGATCCTTGACCTGGCTTGTCCTATTAACTGCCTTGCCCTTTAAATAGTATTGTTGAACAATAACATTTTGTTTACGTGTATATGTCATAACAGCACGTTTCTCAACATTAAGTTTCATGTTATGCTCTGAAAACCAATCCACAACTGAATTTAAGTCTGTATGAAGGTCTGCACAATCCTCATCTGTATGGATGAATTTAAAGATTTTGAAATCATCAGCAAATAGCAGACCCGAAGATCTAGAAATTGGGTCCCGTAGGCTATTTTGCAAAGGGCCCAAATTACTGCCCTGATGTTATACAAAAAGTATCTGACCTAGATTTACCCACCTTGACGGTTTGCGGTCTCTGTGTAAGATATGATTTCATAAAATTGTAAGATTTCTCAGAGAAACCCAAATTTACCAAAGTATTTAAAAGGATTTGATGGTCCAACTTATCAAATGCTTTTTCGCAATCCGTGAAGACAATATCCAGTTGCTCTCTATCTTTAGTATCATTAGATACATGTTCAGAGAAAATACAGATATTTGTTACTGTAGGCTTATCATTCATTCATTCGATTGGTATGGATGACATGGCATATATATTTCAGGCTGACGTATTAATTGCATCTCACTTATATTTACAGCAGAAATTGAATCTGATGAATGAATGAATGATGAATGAATTATGATTTTGAAATTTCACCGTCTGAAAAATTTCCGCATATCTGAATTCCATAGAACTTCAGTACGACCTAAATACTTAATGCCGCGTATTATGGCTTTTACAGATAAAAAAAGGTGTCTGCTTAAAACCGTACGACAGAAGTGAAAACTTCAGCAGAGCGATATTAAAAACTATATAAAATTATAAATAGTTCACACGCGGTAGAAGAAGAAGAAGAAGAAGAAGAAGAAGAAGAAGAAGAAGAAGAAGAAGAAGAGGAAGAAGGAGAAAGGGAACCACCACCCTCCCACTAGCGAGTCCTGAAGGGGCTCGTCAGTGCCCTCGCCTAAAGGGGCCAAAATTTAGTGAATGAGTGTCCTTCTTTGTCTTTACAGTCTTTATTTTAAAATAGTTCCATGCGAACCAAACCAGGTTTCATTGAGCAAGGGAAGGGCCCACCTGCTCAAAGTGCGCAGGCGGATAAAAGGGTAACTCCCTTCATGGTCGGGAGCTTCCAAAACTCCTTCAATTTGTCCAACAAGAATTAACAACTTCCCTACAGGGTAAAATTTTGCTTACTCGTTAAGCCCGGCTCACGGGTCCTAATGTGCTCCGTCTTGGTTACAATATATAAAAGTTATACAAGACGTGTATATTGTAGACAAATATTATGATAGCGTAAATAAAATTGACATCTTTGATAAAGCAGTTAGACGGAAGCACTCAGCAGTCTATCCTGCACGAATTCACCTAATACTTCAAGTTGGTGCTCTTCATTCAATCGTCTCACCAAATCTTCCTGTCTTCCTGGTAGGCCAGCATCCCCCAAAATCGCCACGAAACGATCTCTTTGGTCCGCGTAGCTGATGCAGTGGTACAGTCTGTGCTCAGGATTATCCTCCTCACCGTGACATGTGGGACACCCGGCAGCGTCCAACTTGCCGATCTTGTGGTAATAAAACTGAACATGTCCGGTAGGTAATTGAATAATCTTAAGATTAAATTTAAACAGCATAATGCCCCTTCCCTGTATCCTAGATAAAATCTGATATGTCCATCTGCCAGTGGAAGCTTTATCCCATTCTCTTTCTCATACTGTCAGTGTTCTTTCCCTAACACGCTCCTTAAACAGCCTTTTATTAAGTCTAGGTTCAACCTGAATTTCAACACCATCTCTGTTGATCACTATGTCCCTTCTATATTTAATGTGATCTATTCGCTCATACAGTATCTGTTCTATTGGCGGAATATTAGCCAATACGGCCGCAGCCTGTGCGGACACAGTCCTATAGGCTCCAATTATGGTTCTGGCGACCAATCCACACGCGGTAGAAGTGAAACCTTCATAAACTAAAATAAGCGGTCACCCATCAAAATACTAACCACGCCCGTCGTTGCTTAACTTCAGTTATCGGACGGCAACTACTTTTTACCTGTTACTCTTGGCAAACATGTAACAACTGTATATTGTATTCTATCTCATTCTCTCCCAGGCTACATCCTATGGAGTTATATATTTTTATTGGTGTCGCTTTGTCGGTTCCTCGTTTCTGTTTCATTCGTTTCATCGGGTCTCAAATCACTCCCATTCTCAGCCGGATGACGGCGCTAAAGAAATTTTAATTGGTGTCGCTTTTTCCGTTTCCTCGTTTCCGTTTCATGGAGTCTCAAATCACACCCAACGGACGGCGCTAAACTTTTCACTTCAAAAATCACGTGGTTCGCTTCACATGTAGTCTACACCGAAGTCAAGTTTGTTAAAAATATGAGCAAAATGCTTGACATGCCGTCTCAGGAATATTTTTCTTACATGATAATAATAAAAATTAAATTGCATGTTGTTTGTTTATTACCGTATGATAAACGCAGCTACAATGTAAATTAAATGAATGCCTAATTTTACCCACGTATCTTGATTAGCTGAAATGAGTCTGTTTCAGATTCGATCTTGGTCGATTTTCTAAACAAACAGATACTGCTCATAGGCACTTAAATTTATCATAGGGGCTAGTTCTAAAGTGAATTTGTAAATAAAACAAAAACCTTTAGCATTATATGAATATTTTAATAAGTTATTTTACCTGAAAACAACTGAAAGCTCATAAATAAACAAAATATAAACATTAAATTATTGTATGTAGTCAGTGCTACGGTATGGACAATATCTGTCGATGCTAGGTATCGACCTTGCAGAATATAACAAGAATAATACCTTTAAAAACTAAAGCATTGCATAAACAGTTGTAATCCTAAACAAGTATGTGGTTAAAAATACAATCTTGCAACTAGGTACAGTTAAATGCTTGTTAAAGTTCCTGCGGAATTGCTCCGTCTGAGCTCGATTAGCTGAGATAACTCTGAGATGAAATACAGTAATATACAAGCAATAAATATTACCTTAATGTCCACAATAAGCTACTATGTACACTATATTCACCAATTGACGGGCAACGTTCAATCGTTCAGCAGTTTATCTTCTAGCACATGGGAAAAGTCACTTAAAACACTTACTAAGTCTCTTGTTAGCTTCTATATACAATTTACTTCATCTTCTTGCAAATAAGAATGACTCAAAATGGTAGTGGATTGAGATGGTATGCAGTTATATGCATAATGGCATGACAGGGATGCCTTTGTGAAATGCGGTTATTCATACACGCAGAAATAGATACTAAAAACGCTATGCAGGTCGCATAGGTAGGCTGAAATCCGTGTAGTGGAAATATCATTTGTGAGAATCTATATTTTAATAAAGCATAGAGTGGAACTAAAAACGCTAGGGAGGCTGAAATCCGTGTAGCGGAAATAGCATTTATGGGAAACTTTATATTATAATAAAGCATTAGGCTCAAATCCGTGTAGTGGAAATAGCATTAAGTAGGCTAAAATCAGTGTAGTGGAAATAGCATTTGTGAGAATTTTTATATTAGAATAAAGCATAGAGAGAAATGAACCCCTATATCCCTACGGGCGATTGACATGGGAACGCTTAATACCTCGCTCGGTACAGCGTTTTAGTTGTCAGAGAGTGATTGTAAACGTGTGAGTTTACTTACGTGGCATGGTGCCGAGGGTACGCTTAGTACAGCGATAGAGAATGTTGAGAGTTTGTGAGCTCTCAACAGGTGAAAACTGCCTGGCATGGCGTGGTGCCATGCCAGCGGGAGTGCTCCTTAGCGCGGCTTGCTTGTGTGAGGGTCAAGAGACTACTTTTTTTAGAACGTGAGAACTAGATCAACTCGAAGGCGTTGACTCCTCCCTTTCTGGCGGGAGAAGATGCATCACTTCGGAAATAGAAAGGGCAAATAATGTAAATACTAACATACGAATTTTAACAGAGATCTAGTCAAAATATGTTAATTATAAAATTCGATTATTAAAGATCGGAAATTTAGAGGAGCTAACTTGATTACATCCGTATTCGCTGTGAAAGCTGTGATTGGCCGAATCGGCGTGTGTCGAGCGGCCGGGTTCAGATGAGTAAATGTTGTTACAACAGATGGCGCTACGAGTATCGCTGAGGTTTTTAAGATTTAGGAATGTTAAAATAATACAAATTAAATCGTTAGATTTGAAAACGTGTTCAAATGGTTTTTGAACAGACTCTCATAGCTAACAACTAAATACTACTAAATCATTGTGGTATATATTTAAAAGGAAGTCCCAGAAAATATTGATCCCTATAAAGCCCACCGTTGATGGTTTCATAAAATGTATTTATAGCGTCTTTTTACCGTGGATAATGCAGTTAATAAATAATATTCCTGACTTCAATGTTTAGAGTAGAGTTGTTTAAAAAGTTAGTAGTTCCTCTATTACGAAACCTTGGCCACGGGAATAATTTAATATGCAAAATAATTTCGCATTATATGACTAAATGAGATTTGAAGAGGTGCTTAATAAAGAGCAATTTATTCGTTTTCTGTGACGCCTTTTTCAGTAGATTTAAGCTGTAGGGATTTACTTACTGATTTACATTTTTAATTGAAGTAAAGCCGAGAAAGGGAACATGAAAGAAGGACTGACGGCAGGGGGGCTTGATTAAGCGCCCTTAGTTTATTTTTATTTTAATAATCTTAATTTCACATAGACGAAAAGAAAATTAGTTCCAGAAAAGGGCAATAACCAATAACTCTAAAGGACTTTTCTATTAATTTCTAAGATATTCCAGTTTTGCGTGAATCATGTGGATATTTATTTTTTTTGTTTATACCATTCGCGATTTGTTAGGCAGATATGCTATTTTAATTAGGGATGTTGGTAAATAGAAGAGTGTGTTAGTAATATCGCATTATTTCGGATATCTTAACTAATTTTGCTTAATTATTGTATTAAGCTTGTAATGAACTCGAACGAAAAAATTAAAGGTTATTAAAGTATTATGCCTTTTTTCAGACCTAAATAAAATAAGAGGTTGTTGACCGATTTTAAAGATCTTTTATTTGTCTTATTTTAAAGTTTACTAATGCGAAATGCAAATATGGTCTAGTAACGAGTCTATAGAGGGTATAAGGAAGTACGTATTAAACCATGTTCCGAAGTTGTTTAAAAAAAATTAGTTGAAGGTGCTGATCAGACAATTTTGCTGATCAAGTTAAAAATTGTTTAAAAAATGGGAAAAATGATGAGGGGAGTCAATACAATTTATTGAAGGTTATGTAACAAATAAAACATGGTTAGTTGTGAGGATGGCTACCGTTAAGTTAGCATCCCTCATTAAAATTAAATTTTAAAATTTGACATATTTACATTTACAATTACCCGTGCAAACATACCCTACTAACTATGCAATATATTCGAACACAAACAAACGCAAACTATCTAAGGTTATTTAATATGGGAAATCGAATCACAAGTATTTCAAGAACCATCTTCAACAAAACGATTTTCGAATTTTCATTACTCGTTGGAAATATAAATAAAAACAGATAAAAACTTTTTTGTATTAGGTAATAGACGATCACTTTGGAAATTATGTTTAGAACAAGCTTGGCGAGGCATACGATAATTAAAAAAATAAACAAATATCTCCAATACAATTGTGATTAATACTGATTTATAAATAGCACAATGGAATAGCTATTTTGAAAAACAATGTAAGTCATTTTCATTGTGCGCATCAAACCCTGCATTTGCTTTATTTTTAAAGCATTCACGTATATTGGATTGAAAATACTACATATTGCCGTAACTCGTATAATTTGACAAAAGCATTTATTAATTAAGGTGTAAATAATATGCGTATATCCGCAAACTTTGCAAGTAAATATCATTATTGTTTCTATAGATTGCAAGAATATAATTAAATGTGATCAACCATTTTCAAAACTTTTTAAAAATCACTAGAGGTTAATCCAAAAATCCACTAAAAATGCACTAGATTTTAAATTAAAGAAGGGGAACCTTAAATTACGTTGGTGGAATGATGTGCCTTAATAATAAACTTACTTTTTTGCTGCCTAAATAGGTTAACAACAATGCAAAAACTATTTAAATAAAACAGAAAAGTATAAAAACATGAAATAAATCGTGCAGTCATGTACCATTATAGAATATTGCCCAACACTTAGTTATTCTGTATCTTGCTATTATGATTAACAATTCTAGAATGATCTCATTACCATGACAATTTTTTTGCGAAATCATGTGAAAAATGAAGAATGCAGAAGTACGGTGGCTCTATACAAGGCAGTGGTGACCAAAGACGCTTTAGCTCCGCCCACCACATCGCGCCTTGTTGCATCGAAATTTCTTAAGGGGTAAAGCTAAAATTTAAGCATTTTCTACATTTCGAGCACAAAATGATGAATTTAAAATGTGTTTTAGTGCTATTGTTAAGTGCTGGCTGACAACATCAGGTTTAATAGTGCAAAATTTCACAAAAAACATTCCCAAATTTAAATTTAACGTGTCTATCCATGCGGATTTTGATGTTTTGACTTATCTTGCTTATCGAAACGTTGGGTGTTATGTTTATCTATTTTTCTTACATGTATCTCAAAAGAGATATACCTATACTTATTGATAGCTGGTAAATATCAAAATACGCGATATGCGAGGTTAGAGTCTTACTTTTTTTATTCTGATGCAAACGTAAAATATATTTCATATTCCTTCAAAAATATGTTCGTAAAGTTGTTCTTTTACAACAAAGCTTTCTACTTAAACACCGCATTTTTAAGTGAAGAAAAATGTATCTTCATATTTTAAAAACTAACAATGTTAAAGGAAGGTGGGACGTGAAACTGAGACATCCTGTGTACCATAATCGTTTAATCGATTTTTAAAAATACGGTCTTTCCTATTTAAGAAAGATCTCGAGTTATGAACTCAAGCTTGGAATCACAATATGACGAGGTAATTTCCTTAATATTATGCGTTTTGAGTAGTTTTAATCAGAATATTATGTGCTGTCAAAAAAAAGGAACCCATTTTGCATGTCACTTTTAATTTTAAGAAACATCGAAAGATGAGTGGAAGGTTGCGGGAACGTCAACTTCCGGCAAATGACAGCAGCAGCAGAATATTCTCTTGTCCAAAAAATTGATCCGATTTTGCATGCTATTCTTAATTTTGAAAAGGTCGAAAGACGAACGGGAATGACAACTTTCGGGAAATGAAATCAAGACAAGTCAACTTTTCAAAGCTGCCAATTTCAAATCGCCCCTCGTAACCAAAAACTGGAACGGAAGGTTGCGGAAATGTCAAATGGCAGCAAGATAAGTCAAACTTTCAAAGCGGCCTAAATCTTTGTACAATAAGTACCTATATAGGTACATAATATCTACAACCAAATTTCAAATCGCCCCTCGTAACCAAAAACTGTATTTCTATGTTGCCGGACATGTAAGATCAATCACCTATAAACCAATTTTCGATATGCTAATAATAAAACGTTTTCCATGTATGTGGCGAAATTTTTGCCCGTTGAAATGGACGTCTCAAATGACATGGCTAGAATTTTTATTAAATTTCAAAAAGTACTTGAACCCCATTTTCGGACGAATAAAAATTATCTTCATATCTGAAAAAGCAACAAGGTTAAAGGAAGGTGGAATGTGAAACTGAGACATCCTGTGTACCATAATTGTTTGATCGATTAAAAATGTACGGTCTTCCATATTTTAGAAACGAAACATCCCGAGTGATGTGTCCAAGTTTGGAATCACAATCGGACTAGGTAACTCCTTTAAAATTATGTGTTTTGAGTAATTTTAGCCAGAATATTCTGTTTTGTCAAGAAATGAACCCGATATGCCATTATTAACACACTTTTATTAGCTTTTATTAGCTTCACCTGTATGTATGTTTATAACGGAATCTGGACGAGATTTTTACCCACTTCAAAACGTCAGACTAAACTGAAACTTGGCACACTTATCAAGGACCGATGACAATACAATAATTTGACAAACAAAACTTGATGTCAAAAATTTTCAAAAAAAAATTGAAAATACTTAAAAAAAATTATTTAAAAAATTTCTAAATCCTTACAATTAGTATTTAAAGCGAACTA